>ML273022.1:0-29936 GCA_005239495.1 Nicotiana undulata
CACCTACAGATGCCCAGAGGGACATCTAGTCCTAATACTATATATGTTCACAAAGTAAAGCCTGGAGATTGGGTAACAACTAATGGAAAAGGAGATAAGAGTTTCATTGGTGCACATTCAAGGTTAGAATTGTCTAGGCTGCATGAAAGAAGGTAGAAATAGTTACGACATTGAAAGGAGTTCGACCATAAGTCGTGGTGTGAGTAAGAGGCCTAAAGGGGGGAATGTTCTAGCCTTTGGATTTATTCGCCGAACAACTCCCTAGATGGCAAAGACAATATTAAATTATTCGTAAGAGTTATTGCTTAAGAAATGGAAAAGTGCATTAGTCAACATTCGAGGACGAATGTTCCAAAGGGGGGAATGATGTTACACCCCATGTTTTCGTACGTGAGAGTACATCGTAAGTCAATTGATGTAAGCTCAGAAATAAGATTCTATTTGATGGAATATAAAGTAAGTTAATCATGTTACGTTGGAGGTTACAAATATTTAAGATCATGAATAACGAGTACCAAGAGGGTTGGAAAGCTTAGAAGCTAAACCAACGTAAGAGAATAAGTTTCGTCAAAAGTCGACGAGTTTGGAATGTTATAACATGTACTTTAGGGTGACACTATGGTTAATTAAATTATAAGGAGGTTATGCTATGATTTAATTTTGTCATATGATAGTCGTGTGCTACGTTTTGAAGTCAAGCAAGTCTTGGAACAGAAGTTGGAATAGGTCTTCACAAGTTACATTCATAAATTTGTTGAAACTTAGGTCGAATGTAGTTGAACTTTTCTCCCAATATACTTATAATTAAGGGATGATATACCTACCACACTGAATATCTATGAGTCTAGTTTCTAACGCATTAAATATTTCATCAATACAACATAGGAGTAGAGCGATATTTGCAATTTCGCGAGACTGCGCAGACATCATAAGTGAAAAGTAGGTGGATCACTAGAGTTTTTTGAGCAATACATTTCATATACTATATTAGGTATTATTGGGACATATAATATACCAAATTGAAGATCTTGGAATATATTTTCCAACTATCTTAACCGTTCATTTATACAACTTCGGGATAAAAAGATATAAGCGTCGGAAGATGCACCAATCCTAGGGTGCCAAGCTAGCACCTCTTTGACTTTTTCCAAAATAGATATATATGTGTCTTAGGTTGTCTTTCTCTTCATATTTCAGCATAAAACGACCAGATAACACCCATAAACATAACCTCAAGCTATATACTAGGGTTTCAAAGAAGAATATCATCTCGGGCATGAAATCGAGAAGCAATAACATCAAAACGATCCCTACGACGTAAGTGTCATTATACCGCCTCTTCTTTTTCTTTGTAGTTAGAGTTTTGGAAGTTACTTCATAGTTAAGAAACGTCTAATATCTGTATTTAAGTGCTTAAATATCAAGGAAGGTTGATAAATGTGTTTCCTAATAGTTAGAACTCACGGGACGGTGATCGGAAGCCGTGAGTTCGAGTTATTTGACTTGTAGCGGACTGTTTTGTGTTGTTGTTTGGCTGCGTGTTTTAATACTGTTTTGTGGAGTTTTGGAGGAGGAAGGGTGTGGATAAACACCATATAGATGTAGGGTTTTTATCTGGTCGTTCGTTGTAACATTTCCGGGTCGTTTGACACGACTACAGTGGTCGTCTTATGTGTGAAATGATTAGGTTGTGTGTGGACTGTTTTGGGAGGCTCAAAATGATTATTATTGATGTTGTTTGTGCTGTTAGGTGATTGTTTTGACTTGTGTGAAGTCATATAAATAGGGTAGGTGCTGTCCGTTTCATCGTAAAATAGGTTGTGGTCGATACATAATAGTTATGACGCTTAAACGATAACGATAGTGTCGTTTCTCTTATTGTAGATTAAGGAGTTGTGTCATTTGCGTAGCTTGAGGTTGGGACAATATATACAAGGTATGTGAGGCTATCCCTTTCCTTCTTTTCCACGACTCCGATTGTACATAATGCAATGAACGAGCTTCCAAAGATACTCTACTCTTAGAAGCTAGCAGTACTTACATTGTTTCCCTTCTTATGGAACAATTGATGTTGAGGTTGCTTCTCTTATTCTTATGGTTTCAATGTTGTTGTTACTTCCTGATTCTTATAAGATTCACGATAAAGAGTTAGCCCTAATAATGTGTACGGAGAATATTGACCTTACGTCACTCCGTAATGTTCAGAACATGATTCCAATGAGTCNGGCACCTATTGTGCAACCACTGATCAGTTGGGTTTACCGACTTCTCTTTGAGGCCGGGTATGATATGATGATGATAATGCCCACAGAGGCGAATGTTCTAGGATGATGATGATGCCCACAGAGGCGGATATTTTTAAAAGATTATGTATATATATGTATCATGCATTTCATGTTACTGTTTCTTAGAAGCAATCGGATGTTACAGGTGGTATCTTCTCTACCTCTCTTTACATTATTGTTCATATTTATATTGACCAGCCTTACATACTCAGTACTTTATTCGTACTGGCGTCCTTTTATTTGTGGACGCTGCATGTCGTGCTGCAGGTCCTGATAGATAGGTAGACACAGCTCTCCTACCATAATAGTCTGTCCAGTTCAGCGGTCAGATGCGAGATCCCTTCTCCGGACTTGTCGTGGTCTTGGTATGCATTTTTGTTATAGATATTATGGGTATGTCGGGGCCATGTTCCGGCTATGTTGTATTACTTATGCTCCTTTAGAGGCTCATAGACAGGTGTCAACTCATGTATAGTTTGGTATGCCTTGTTGGATAATTTTTGTTGTATAGTCTTTCATGGCATCGTTGTAGCTCGTACCTTTTATGTAGTTTCTTAGCAATCTTGTCACCCCATGTTATGTATGTTCATGATCAATATCTACCATTTATATTGATTTCGTTATCCTTTAAAGATAATAAGAAGGTTAGATAAAATGTACGTTGGTGCTCGGCAAGTATGGCCTGGGTACTAGTCATGATCCTCCAGTTTGGGTCATGACACTGGCTGAGGGGGCGAGGTGCACCTGATGCGGGAACCATGGCACGGGAACCCTGATACTGAGAGCCAGCAAATCCTCGGGGGCAGAACCTGGAAATATGCCCCATACCACCGCAAGTGTAGCAAGCCCTAGGCTGCTGAGAATACTGACCCTAGAACTGTTCCTGACGACCAGAATGACTAAACTGAAGGCTCTAAATCGGCGGTGCGCTGATGGGAGCTGATGACGCGCTACGGGATGCCTGGAGTGCTGACTGATAAGTCCTAGGGGGATGACCTCTACCAAATGAATCTCTGCTTCTAGATAAGGCACCACTGAAACGGCCGAGCACATGTACTCACTAAGAATCATGACTAACCTCGGCGAAGTAGTGACGAGGTGTAAGTTACAAGATACTCACATATGATATTTTTACCTGTACAGATGATAAGCAGAAAGAGAAATGCGACATAGAGAAATGAATAATCATGTAATGAATGAAACAAGAATATAAATGATAGAGGGACCCATATATCATCACTACTCAGTTTAACAACACAATATGATAACTGAAACAAACAACCAAGAATAACCATAGTATAACTTCTCTGTTGCGGCATGCAACCCGATCCCATATATATAATATCAATACTGATGTGGCATGCAATCCGATCCCAAATTTAGTAACAATACCAATGCAACGTGAAATTGGATCCTATTTATAATATCAATACCGTTTGTGGCATGCAACCCAGTCTCATATATAATATCAACACCGTTGTGACGGTAACCTGATCCCATATACATACATACATACATACATACATATATACATACATATATATATATATACATACATACATATATACATACATATATATATATGGGATCAGGTTACACGTCACAACGGTGTTGATATTATATATGAGACTGGGTTGCATGCCACAACGGTATTTATATATATATGAGTTCATACGAAACTATTCTACAACAACCAATCACGAGAAATTCACAACGTAACACGAAAAAGACTAACACACGAAATTTAACTTGGAATACAAACTTAAAAAAGTAAAATGAGCAACAGAACACCCTAGAGCTAGTCTCCTACATATAAGTACAAGGCTTCTACAAATCATAAACACAACATATCTTAAAGTTACCCAATCGGCTAAGCAAAAAAGTGTGAAACATGAAACGGGGAAAATGTACGTCAACTAAAAGCAAATATTAAGTAGAGGTGTGTAATAAGTGAAATCATGTAACAAGTGGAGGAACATAGCGGTTAATGGAATATAGTAAGTGAAGGTAGGTAGTGAGTGAAGGCATGTAACAGGTCAAGACATCTAATAACTAAATTACGTAACTAATAGAGGCATGTAACTTGTAAGGACTAATAACAAGTAAGGGCATGAATTGGTAAGGAAATGTGGAAAAATCAAATCAAGTAAAAGCGTAGGAATAAAAACAACAAACAATATAGGATCGTAGATATAATAGTAACATGCCAAATAAAAAATACAGAGGTAACTACATAAGGAGCACAAGCGCAAAAGTAACCGACATCACAACAAACACTAATATAAATCAAAGTAGAGTGCATGTAAGTGTGTAATGAATGAGTAATAATAATAAAAAAAATCTAACTCCCGTTCTTTTCACACGGATAATCTTATTTCAAAACGCACGACAATCTTCATCGTGCCAATATGACATCAACCGCACGAAAATATCCATTGTGCCAAACATTTCCCTAAGGCCCCAATCCTCAACTCTTATTATGGATAAATAATCTCAAGTAGCATGAAAATAACAAATTTAGATGGGTGTTCATGATGCTACGATCAATTTGAATATGTAAACAGTCTAAAAATAACACATTAAATCCTTTTAAGATTACATACACCCTAACATGAATTCTAACACAGATAATCAAATTCACTACTCATAGAATTATATGAAGCATAATTCAAGAGAATCACCAAGTTCAACAAGGCACAAATATGAATATAATTTCCTCCTCCCGAGCATGGAAACCCTGACACATGCATATACACTAGTCACCTCATATATGCATCACCCTTGCATGTCGCATAAAATATCCTCTCCCTTTGAAATACTCCTCAAAACGATCAAAACCTAGTTAAATATCATCTAATAAAATCAACAATTCTAAAGGAAACATCCCCAATCAATAAAGGTTCAATTTTAGCCAAAAGTCAACAAAAAGTCAAACCAATCTCACGTGGTCGATATCCGAAATTAAAACCAAATCTCGATTACCCATTCATCCTCGAGCCCGGATATGTGTTTTGTTTCGAAATATGACCTCAATTTGAGGTCCAAATCTCAATTTTACATTCCTAATTTCTTCCTTAAAACTTATAGATTTGACGATGAAATTCGTGAAAAGGTAATTGAAATTGATTGAAAACAAGTTAAAGTTACTTACCAATGAATATGAGAAGAAATTCCTCTTAAATCGCCTCCATGGAGTTTAGGGTTGAAAAATGGTAAAAACTGAGCTGTCATGAAATTCTAATATTTTACCCAGCTGCAGATATCGCAATTGCAAAGTATATTTCGCATTTGCAACGTTTGCAAAAATGAACAACTTGTCACAAATGCGGACCTGTCTCTGAGCCTTAAGTTATCGCAAACGCGATAATATCATCGCAGATATGAACCCTGGGTAGCCGCAAATGCGATCAATGCTTCGCAAATGCAAAGCCGCACCCAAAGTCCACTGTGTCGCAAATGCGAAGACCCCTTGTCCGCAAATGCGATACAAACTTCGCAAATGCGATGTGCACATCACATCCCCAACATCGCAAATGTGAGCCTAGCATCGCAAATGCGAAGCTCGCATTTGCGAATAGGTCTTCACAAACGTGAGACCTACAGGTCAGTTCACCAGCAATCTTTTTGTTAAACCAAAAATCAGTCCGCAAAGTATCCAAAACTTACCGAGCCCCTCAGGATCCAATCCGAACATTCATACAAGTGTAATAATTGTTACACCCCATAGTCTCGTATGTGAGAGTACGTCGTAAGTCAATTGATGTAAGCTCTGAAATGAGATCATCTTTGAAAGTACATAAAGTAAGTTAATCATGTTACTTTTGAAGTTACAAATATTTAATATCATGAATAATGAGTACCAAGAGGGTTGGAAATCTTAGAAGCTAAACCAATTGAAGAAAATAAGTTTCGTCGAAAGTATACGAGTTTGGAATGTTATAACATGTACTTTAGGGTGAGACTATAGTTCATTACATGATAAGGAGGTTATGCTATGAGTCATGTTTGTCGAATAATATTCGTGTTCTACGTTTTGAAGTCAAGCAAATCGTGGAACAAAAGTTGGCAAAGGTCTTCACAATTTACATTCATAATGTGCTGAAAATTAGGTCAAATATAACTGAGATTTTCTCCCAATATTCTTAGAATTATTGTATTATCTACCAACCGAAATGAAGATCTATTAGTTGAGTTTCCAAATCATTAAACGGTTCATCTATACGACATACACGTAGAGAGATATTTGCAGTTTCATATGGCATTCGGATAAAACGATATAAGCGTCGAAAGATGGCCAATGCTAGGGTGTCAAGCTAGGACCTCTTTGACTTTTCCAAAATTGATATATATAAGTCTTAGGTTGGATTTCTCTTTATTTTTAAGTATAACACGACCAGAGAACACCCATAAACATATCCTTAAGCTATCTTCTAGGGTTTCAAAGAAGATTATCATCCCGGGCATGAAATCGAGAAGCGATAACATCAAAACGATCCTTACGACGTAAGTGTCATTATTTCTCCTCTCTTTTTTATTTGTAGTTAGAGTTTTTGAAGGTACTTCATCGTTAAGAAACGTCTAATACCTGTATTTAAGTGTTTAAATATCAAGGAAGGTTGATAAATGTGTTTCCTAATAGTTAGAACTCACAGGACGGTGATCGGAAGCCGTGAGTTCGAGTTATTTGACTTGTAGCGGACTGTTTTGTGGACTCTTTTGTGTTGATGTTGGGCTGCGTATTTTACTACTGTTTTGTGATGTTTTGAAGGATTAAGGGTGTGGAGAAACACCATAAATATATAGGGTGGTGGGCCGGTCATTCGTCGTAACATTTCCGGGTCGTTTGGCACTACTACGGTGGTCGTTTTGTGTATGAAGAGATTGCGGTGTGTTGGGATGTTTTGTAGTATTTTGTGGTGTATATAACGCTGTAAAATAATGTATATATGTTGTTGTTGTTGTGTTCTTGTGTTGTTGGTGTTATCTTGAAGTTGGAGGAAGTAAGGATAATAGGGGAGATGCTGCCCGTTTTTATACAAAATAAGCTTGTCGTTCGTTGTGCGATAGTTGTACCTTTCGTAACTTAATGATAGTATTATTATCGTTGTTTTTGATTAAGGTGCAAAGAGGCGAGTTCAACTTAGTGAGTGTAAAGATTATGATAAGGTATGTTAAGGCACTTCCTTCATTCTTTTTGCATGATCTAAAGTGAAACGAATGTAAACGATATGCTATTTCATAATGAATCTACTCCTAGAAACTAAGGTTGTCCATGTTGTTCTTTCCTTAAAAAGTTATTCTAAGAAAGTATTCATGATCCTTAAGTCCTAGTGAAGTTCACATTTACAGTGTGATGTCCATAATGTTACTAGAAGGTGGAACTACCTTACGTCACACTGAAAGGTTTAGAGCGTGATTCCATGAGTCCAACATGCATTATATATAGTATCTATTTTACTATACCGAGTCGCGCTATAGTTGGCCGGGTACGACACCAATTGGGCAACCACTGATCAGTTGGGTTTACCGAGCCTTATGATGGCCCGGTATGTTTTTACCGAGTCCTCTTCGAGGCCGGGTATGATATGATGATGATGATGCCCACAGAGGCTGATGTTTTTAAAAGATTATGTATATACATGTATCAAGCATTTCATGTCACTATCTCTCAGAGGCACTCAGATGCTACAGGTTGTATCTCCTACATCTCTGTTTACATTACTGTTCTTAGTTATGCTTTTCTGCCTTACATACTCAGTACTTTATTCGTACTGAAGTCCCTTTTGCTTGGGGACACTGCGTTTCATGCCCGCATGTCCCGATAAACAGGTTGATAGTCATCCTAGTAGGCTATCAGCTCAGCGGAAGGTGTTCCTTCACTCCACTTGCTCCAGAGTTTCCTATTTGGTCAGTATGATTGGGACATGCATTGACTAGTATGGTGGGGACCTGTACCGACCTTTCTGATGTTTATGTACTCGTAGAGGCTTGTAGACAAATGTCAGGTATATGGATACATGTATGGCCTTATCGGCCTATGTTTTGAGTTTACAAATGGTCATGTCAGCCTTATAGGCGCGTATGTCACATGTATAAGTTTCTATATCATGTTAGGTCGTCCTATGTTTAGCATTCCCTTATGTTTTATTTCGATTATGTCATGATGACCATTTTGGCACATTTACCCATGATAGTACGATAACAAAAATATGTTATGTTGGTACTCGGTTGAGTAAAGTACGGGGTGCCCGTCACGGCCCTCCGGTTTGGGTCGTGACAGAAGTGGTATCAGAGCAGTTCTATCCTAGGGATGTCTACAAGCCGTGTCTAGCAAGTCTTGTTTATGGGTTTGTTGTGCACCACACTTATAAGCAGGAGGCTACATGGCATTTAGGATTGTCACTCTTTCTTCTTACTCTAGATCGTGTGGTAGAGCTCAGTTTTAAGAATTCAAACTCCTAAATTCTACTTTATTCGTAATACAACGATACCTACATAAAGGCAATTGGTAAGGGATTGAACGTGGCCGTGGAAGAGTTGAGTCAGAGGAACTCGATTTTGCATCATGCTTATGATGAGTAAATGTGAGGTCTTCATTAGATTATGTGTATACTAAGACGTGTAATCTTCTTGATAAGGAGCCGTAAGGAATGTATATATATTCACCTATATGGTAAAAAGAAATAAGAGAATTAGAAGGTAGATACAAGTTTCAACAAGTAAAAGAAGCAAGGTGAAGAAGGGTACGAGGTACCCAAATACTGAAGATTATCAGTAATTACAATGCAGGCAGAGAAATATTAGCATACTGTGTTACTTTCAATAGTAAAAGAGATATATACTATTGGCCACACCCATCTCAATTATGCCTTATGAGATCTAACTGATATAGCTTAAGAGAAGAATGGGATATCTGGATCCATCTGGGGTTAGAATAACCCAAAATGGTGGATGGTTATTATCATTAGCTAGCATGTCCAAAGGATAGCGCAAACGTGGTAATAGATCTCCTTGCGAGATATCCAAATGGTGCACTCTATAATAGAACATGCAGATATGAATACTAGAACGTTCAGAAATTTCAGAAGATAGGCAGTGGAATCCTATAAAGGGTAAATATTTACCTTAGTATTCTTCTTCCCCTAGTAAAAAAAGAAGAAGAAGAGAGAATGTTAGGTGTCCTGAAGAGCTAGTGAGATGATGTAGGGGGAGCTAAAAGTTAAAGAACGTTTTGTTGAAGTCTTCAGAATAAGGTGATAGATAGAAATATTATCAGGAGAATAAGAAGAGAGTAAATGAAACATTATGAGTAAGATGTAATAAATGGGTGATAACGGTAAATCAAAATATGACAGGATGACAGAGAATATAGTCAAGTGAAGGAAAAGACAAGAGAAGACAAGCCTTGAGTCAATACAATGGTATAAGCCATAAAGCCATACACTCATTTCGAGAAATGAGTTGGTGACTCAAACGTGATTACCAGAGGAAGAGTGGGACCCTCAAAGTAATAGAAATTAGTATGGGATAGTAAGCAAAACAAATCGAACATGAATTAAGGATCGAAGGAATTGGTAATAGTCGACATCGTTTCAAAGATAGTGTTTCGACAATAATAGAATGATCAATAGAAGAATAACCTTTGAAGGTTATTCACAAAGACGCTTCCCTAAAGAAAGCACTATGAGCAGAGTTAAGCTTAAGGGAATAAATGTGCCAGTTACACCAGGTGCCACCCTTGTGCGTAAGAAACTATCCTTGGGGTAGAAGGGTTACCGCAAGGCGAGTAATATGTCAGTGAATATGTGGAAAAAATATCCAAAGATGAAGAGGTTGCTATCGAATGGTAAATGAAGAATGCGGTAAAAAGGTGAAAGGAATGAGATTGCATTTATTTAGATCCTACAGATATAATACGAATCCAGAACATTATGCAAGCATGATGCCAGAGAGAATCAATAAGGGTTTTGCACTAGATGATATTGATAAATAAGTGGAAATGAGCATTTGATACATAAGGATCCCGTACGCGAGGTAAGTTAATACAAATGACATAACCCAAAAGAGGTTACACATAATATAAATATGAGAATGGACCAAGGGGTAGTCTGTAGTCGATTCAGGAAGAGCCTAGTTATAGCTAAACAAGAGGCCATAGATAAATCAACAGACCGTGCAAGATAAACATAGTGAAACCCAACATAGGGAATTAGCTCTCGCAGATATGATGCCATCGTGATCCTTGAGTAATATCAAGATAGGAGTTTGGGTAGTTAAAGGTACTGTATAAGTGTTGAGGAAATAAAAGAAAGTGCCACTAGGGAGATAGTCAAATTTCACTTCCGAAACAACCTTACGAGCACAAGGGCGCGGGTGTAAGTAACTAAGGATAATAATAATAGGCGAGTAAGAACATCAAAATTCCTTTGGGTATATGATGTATTAAGCTCGCAACTTTACAAGAGTCGGAGGGTGTCTACTAATTAGTACAACCAAAGTCTAGCTAAGGAAATAAGGAAGAATGCTTTAACCTAAGCATAATATTAAAGAAGAAATGGTCTTATAACAACTGTCTCACTACAATACTATATACACTCCATAAGTAAGTGGAACATATCGTGGATAATGAACGGGAAGAAAAAAAAATCAAGAGTTGATAATTCAGGTCATATGAGATACATGGAACTCCAGTATCCGTAGGCATTAAGATATGCCATACAACAAGTGGCAGAACGACCAGGAAAAGTAATTGCTTACATTAAAGGCGATTGGGAAGGCATGAAAGGAAATCTATGGTGATAGCATGTTAAAAGGAAGGTTGCGAGTAGTATAAATAGATATGCGTAAGTCGCAAGCAAAAGTATGATAGAGCAACAAGGTTTTAGCTAGACAGGAGTAAGGATAAGAAAAGGTGAGTGAGAAGGTGACGAGAATAGGTAAGTACTCGGGATTAAACCCATCACAAAAAGAGAGCTGATGGTTTCCATAATGTTATAAAAAGCTCAGTATAGCATGAGTGAATTCAAAGGAGTTTAAAACTAGGAGCATTTATAAGAGATGGAATGCTACCCTGGTAGTAAAGTAAGGGTGTACTTGTGATAAATGATAAGAGGATGAAGTTTAGGACTTTGATTGAGTAATGATTTAAAGAAAAAAGAATTTCATGGATGAAATAGGATTAGAGTACCCCGTCCCCCTGCCCCCAATAGGATGAATCACATTGGGATACTATAAAATATAGTTATTGGAGTATAGGATCGTCCCTAAGTGGAGCAGGAAAATCACTTCAGATGTTCCCCGATGAGATGTGAGCCCTAGTGACAATGTATTACATGAGAGGATTCAAGTTATCATTAGTAGATTATGGATCAACATTAAGGTGAATCAACAATTGATGGATAAAAGTTCCTAAGTATGAGATGAGATTAGGTTGTCATTCTTAAGATGAACGGTAATAAGGAAGCATTAAATGGCTTAGATTTATACATATAGGATAAGCGATGAGAGAGTAACCTGGAGTTGGGTGGCAAGCCTCCATAATAATAAATCGAAGTAAGAGTTATGGTACAGTATGACCTACCTAGTTGTGGTAGATAACTGAGGTTATGAAATAAGATATAGCAATAGTCGTAAATTCAACAAAGTACCAATCAAAGAACTTTAGTACACCCATAGATGCCCAGAGGGACAACATGTCATAGTACTATATATGTTCACAAAGTGAAGCCTAGATATTGGTTAAAAGCTAACGGAAAAAGGAGATAGGAGTCGCATTGGAGCACATTCAAGCTTAGAATTGTACAGGCTTCATGAAAGAAGGTAGAAAGAGTTACAATATTGGAAGAATTATGACAACAAGTCGTGGTGTGAGAAAAGGCCTAAAAGGGGGGAATGCCCCAGACTTCGGATTTATTCACATAATAGTTGCCTAGATGTCAAGGACAGTACAACATTATTCATAAGAGCTATAGGTTATGAAATTGATAAGCGCATCAAAAAACATTCGAGGACGAATATTCCAAAGGGGAGAAAGATGTTACACCCCATAGTCTCGTATGTCAGAGTATGTCGTAAGTAAATTGATGTAAGCTCTGAAATGAGATCATCTTTGAAAGTACATAAAGTAAGTTAATCATGTTACTTTGGAGGTTACAAATATTTAAGATCATGAATAATGGGTATCAATAGGGTTGGAAAGCTTAGAAGCTAAACCAATTGAAGAAAATAAGTTTCGTCGAAAGTAGACGAGTTTGGAATGTTATAACATGTACTTTAGGGTGAGACTATGGTTCATTACATGATAAGGAGGTTATTCTATGAGTCATGTTTGTCGTATAATATTCGTGTGCTACGTTTTGAAGTCAAGCAAATTGTGGAACAAAAGTTGGCAAAGGTCTTCACAAATTACATTCATAATGTGCTGAAAATTAGGTCAAATATAACTGAAATTTTCTCCCAATATTCTTAGAATTATTGGATTATCTACCAACCGAATTGAAAATACATGAGTCAAGTTTCCAACTCATTAAACTTTTCATCTATATGACATACGAGTAGAGAGATATTTGCAGTTTCGCAAGACTGCGCAGACATCATAAGTGACAAGTAGGTTGGTAACTAAAGCTTTTTGAGAAATACATTTTGTGTGTTATATGAGGTCTTATTGAGACATATTATATACTAAATTGAAGGTATTGGAATTTAGTTTTCAACGCTCATAACCGTTTGTTCATACTGTATCCGGATAAAATGATATAAGCATCGGAACATGGGCCAATGCTAAGGTGCCAAGCTAGCATCTCTTTGACTTTTCAAAAATTGATATATATAAGTTCTAGGTCGGCTTTCTCTTCAGTTTTCAATATAAAACGACCATAGAACACCCATAAACATACCCTTAAGCTATCTTCTAGGGTTTCAAAGAATATTATCATCCCGGGCATGAAACCGAGAAGGGATAACATCAAAACGGTCCCTACAACGTAAGTGTCATTATACCGCCTCTCTTTTTTCTTTGTAGTTAGAGTTTTTGAAGGTACTTCGTAGTTAAGAAACGTCTAATATATGTATTTAAGCATTTAAATATCAAGTAAGGTTGATAAATGTGTTTCCTAATAGTTAGATCTCATGGGACGGTGATCGGAAGCCGTGAGTTCGAGTTATTTGACTTGTAGCGGACTGTTTTGTGGACTCTTTTGTGTTGCTGTTGGGCTGCGTATTTTACTACTATTTTGTGGGGTTTTGGAGGAGTAAGGGTATGGAGAAACACCATATAGATATAGGGTGGTGGTCTGGTTGTTCGTTGTAACATTTTCGGGTCGTTTGACACTACTACGGTGGTCGTTTTGTGTATGAAGAGATTGCAGTGTGTTGAGCTGTTTTGTAGTATTTTGTGGTGTATATAAGGCTGACAAATAATGTATATATGTTATTGTTGTTGTTTTCTTGTGTTGTTGGTGTTATATTAAATTTGGAGGAAGTAAGGATAATAGGGGAGATGCTGCACATTTTTATACAAAATAAGCTTGTCGTTCGTTGTGCGATAGTTGTACCTTTCGTAACTTAATGATAGTATTATTATCGTTGTTATAGATTAAGGTGAGAAAATGCGAGTTCAACTTAGTGAGTGGAAAGATTGTGATAGGGTATGTTAAGGCACTTCCTTCATTCTTTTGGCAGGATCTAAAGTGAAACGAACGTAAACGATATGCTATTTCATAATGAATCTACTCCTAGCAACTAAGGTTGTCGATGTTGTTCTTTACTTACAAAATTATTCTAAGAAAGTATTCATGATCCTTGAGTCCTAGTGAAGTTCGCATTGAAAGTATGATGTCCATAATGTTAATAGAAGGTGCAACTACCTTACGTCACTCTAAAAGGTTTAGAGTGTGATTCCATGAGTCTAGCATGCATTATATATAGTATCTATTTTACTCTATGGAGCCGCGCTATAGTCGGTCGGGTACAACACCTATTGTATAACCACTGATCAATTGGGTTTACCGAGTTCCACGTGGCCGGGTACGATTCTACCGAGCCTTATGATGGCCGGGTATGTTTTTACCGAGTCCTCTTCGAGGCCGGGTATGATATGATGATGATGATGCCCACAGAGGTAGATGTTTTTAAAAGATTATGTATATACATGTATCACACATTTCATGTCACTATCTCTCAGAGGCACTCAGATGCTACAGGTTGTATCTCCTACATCTCTGTTTACATTACTGTTCTTAGTTATGCTTTTCTGCCTTACATACTTTGTAGTTTATTTGTACTGACGTCCCTTTTGCTTGGGGGAGCTGCGTTTCATGCCCGCATGTCCCGATAGACAGGTTGATAGTCCTCCTAGTAGGCTATCAGCTCAGCAGAAGGTGTTGCTTCACTCCACTATCTCCAGAGTTGCCTATTTGGTCAGTATGATTGGGACATGCATTGACTGATATGGTGGGGCCCTGTCCCGAACTTTTTGATATTTATGTACTCGTAGAGGCTTGTAGACAAATGTCAGGTATATGGATACTTGTATGGTCTTGTCGGCCTATGTTTTCAGTTTACAAATGGTCATGTCAGCCTTATAGACACGTATGTCACATGTATAAGTTTCTACATCATGTTAGGTCGTCCTATGTCTAGCATTCCCTTATGTTTTATTTCAATTATGTCATGATGACCATTTTGGCACATTTACCCATGATAGTACGATAAGAAAGATATGTTATGTTGGTACTCGGTTGAGTAAAGTACCAGGTGCCCGTCGCGTCCCTCCGGTTTGGGCCGTGGCAATAATATCATACAAACTCACTCACTATCTCAAATCATCAAAATAACATCACACATAAAAAATCAATCATTAAACTCAATATTTTCAAGTTTACTCAATTTTTTCAATTTTACACATAATACACAGAAACGTGCTCGGATCACCCGGAACCCCAACCAAACATATGTACAAGTCGCAAATCATCATACAAACATATTGGAATCGTCCAAACATCAATCCAAGGTCGTATACAAAAAAATTGATCGTGTTCAACTCTAGTCATTTTTAAAGTCAAAATCATAATTTCCTTAAAAATTCACATTTATGTTTATCGAAAATCGACACAGACCACGCATGCGAGTCATAAATCATCAAATAAAGTTATAACAAGTCTCGAAACACAGAAAGGAAAACTAGTAGTAAAAACGATGGGTCGAGTTATTACATATGGTATCTTGATAGATGCATATCTAAAGCTTTTTTATTAAAAGAATTGTTTGATGAATGATTATGCATCATTTAGGTTTTAACATTAAGTAGAGAAAACCTTGAATTCTTTGTAGTTGATATCAAGGACGGATCCTTGCTTGGGAAGATGAAAAGGTTTCCTTAGAAACTGAGAACAATAAATTGCTCTATGCTCCCAATGAGGATAAAAATCTAGCTACAGATATTCAGGAGAAACTAGAAATTGAACTAAAAGAAGTGAATAAAAATCTTCTAGTTGAATCTGAAAAGGTTAGAATGCTTCAAGAAAATCTGGATAAGGCTAATTTTGAATTAGAAAAGAACTTAAAATGGACCAGATCTTCCCAAATAATGTTTAAGATGCATGAAAATCACAATAGCAAAGAAAAGGATCTAGGACCTATCAAGGCTAAAATTTTATACAATCATCATACCAAGTATGCCGATATTCCTGATAATCTCTTATGCACTCATTGTGGTAATAATGGACACTTCAAAGAAGCATGCACATCTAAAATTCAAGCAGTCCTAAAAGATATTGCATAAGTTGAGAAAAGGAAAGATGAAACTTGTTTCTTCACTAAAAATTGAAAACTACCAGGATGGACTAAGAAAAATGTGATTCACTCTTTTACTCAAAGAGAGGGACTTAAGCTTGTCTAGTTCCTAAAGCAAACCCCTGAATTTTTTTGCAGGCTAAAGTGGGAGGAAGCAAGAAATTTATGGTTGGATAGTGCTTTCTGCAGCCACATAACTGGAAATAGAGATAATTTCCTCTTACTGAGAGCCTACCAAGGATGAAGTGTGGGCTTTGAAAATGGAAAAAAGGGAAATATAATCGGTGTAGATAAAGTTGGTAAGTCCCACTCTTATGCTATTGAAAATTTGTATTATATTAAAAGTCTGAAGCACAACCTGTATAGTGTTTCCCAAATGTATGAAAAAGGGAACTGGGTCCACTTTACTTCTAACAAGTGTATGGTTACAATTGAAAGATCTGGAAACGTGGTTCTCAAGTAAAAGAGGCACACAAATGTCTATAAAGCTGACATTATGTCTTTTCCTGAAAGTGAACTATCATGTCTTAGTGCACTGGATACTGATTCATTTGTATGGCACACGACTGGGGCATGTCAAATTTTCTATGTTGAACAAACTGATCTCCACGGATCCGGTGCTTTGTGCAAATAAAAAATTCAGGGAAGATAAATTGTGTGTTGCGTGTGTTAAATATAAACATGCCAGATTATCCTTCAAATCAAAGAACGCGGTAACTACCTCTCGATCTCTGGAGCTGATTCACATGGACTTATGTGGATCAACGAGGGTTCATAGTAAAGGGGAAAGAGGTATGTATTTGTAATCGTTAATGACTATTCTAGGTTTACATGGATTATATGTCTAGAAACTAAAGATAAAATATATGATATGTCTGTAAATTTTGTGAAGAAAATACAAAGAAATATAGATATTCATGTAGCTAGCATTAGATCTGACTGTGGAACTGAATTTGAAAATTTCTTGATTTCTCCGTAGATATTAGTATAGATCATAAATCTCTACACCTAGGACACCACATGTAACGACCTAATCGATTGTTTTGAGCATTTGCATTCAATTCAGTGGTTTGAGATCATGCGTAGCTTCATATGATGTATTATGACTTGTGCATATTGTCAATTTTGATTTTCGAGTGGTTCGGGATCGATTTAGAAGAATGATTCTCAATTTGGAAGCTTTAAGTTGGAAGAGTTGACCAAGTTTGACTTTTATGTATTTGACCTTAGATCTACGTTTTGATGATTCCATTAGGTCCGTATGGTGATTAGACTTGGGCGTATGCCCGAATTTGCATTTGGATGTTTCTAGAAGGTTTTGGCTCTAATTGGCGAAAGTTGGTAATTTGAAGGTTTAGAATGTTCATAGGTTTGACCAGGAGTTGACTTTGAAGTTATCGTTTTAGGATTGTTATTTTGGAAGTTGGAATATGTTCTTTTTGTGATTTGTAACTTGTGTGCAAAATTAGAGGTCATTCCGACTTGATTTAATAAGGTTCGGCACGAGTTTTGAAAGTTGAAAGTTCATTAGTTCATTAAGTTTGATTTGAGGTGTGATTCATGGTTTGATCTTGTTACGCGTGATTTGAGACCTCGAATAGATCCGTGTCATGTTTTGAGACTTTTTGGTATGTTCGGATGGGATTCCGAGTGGCTTGGATGAGTTTCGATGTGGTTTTGAACCATTTCCCCCATGTTTGCATTGCTGGTTTTTTGGTGCTCAAGTTATGCTTCGCGATCGCGTAAAGTATTTGGTCAGTGGTGTTGGTAATTCAACGCGTTTGCGGAGAAGAAATTGGGCTGGAGATGATTGCTCCTCGCGTTCGTGTGGAGTCAGCCGCATTCGCAAAAGGGAGCTGCGAGCTGGTGTTGTTGCTTTCGCGTTCGCGTGGTCTCAACCATGATCGTAGAGGCTTGTCTAAGTCGTTCATCGCGATCGCAAGCCTTGGACCGCGAATGCGTAGTGTACTTCCGTTCAGTGTTAATTTAGTGCTTCGCGAACGCGAAGAAGGTCCCGCTATCGCGAAGGGTAAACCTGAAGTAGTGATATAAGATATCATTTTCGGACTTTGAGCTCATTTTATCACATTTTGAGTTTCGGAGATCATATTTGGGCAATTTTGGAGGGGATTTTTACCACATGGATTGGAGTAAGTAATTTTGACTCGGGTTTGATTATTTTACATAATTCCATCTTCTTTTTTTGGCATTTGATTATGAATTTAAAAGACAAATTGGGGGTTTTGTCAAAACTTTTTAAAAGTGAATATTTGAGATTTGAACATCGATTCGAAGTACGAATTGAGTGAATTTAGTATGGTTGGACTCATATTCGAATGAGTTGTCGGAATTTGTGAGTTTTTTCAGGTTTCAAAAAGAGAACTCGAGTTGACCTTTTGGTTCATTTTAAGTATTTGATTAAAGATTCGACCTTTATCGTTTGAGTTTGTTTCCTGTGGCATTATTTGATGTTTTAGAGTTTCTTTTGGCTAGTTTTGAGTCATTCGAAGGTCGATCGCACGTGATGGAGTTTCTAGAGTATTACTTGGCCTGCTCGGTATTGATTTGGCTTGTTCGAGTTAAGTAACGTATCTAAACTTGGAATTGAGGGTAGTTATGTTATACCGCATGTTTTCGTACGTAAGAATACGTCAAAAGTCAATTGATGTAAGCTCAAACATAAAATCATCCATGAAAGTACATAAAGTAAGTTAATCATGTTACCTTTTGGGTTACAAGTATTTGTGATCATGATTAACAAGTACCAAGAGGGTTGGAAATCTTAGAAGCTAAATAAATTGAGGAAACTAAGTTTTGCCGAAAGTCTAAAAATTGGAATGCTATAACATGTACTTTTGAGGTGAAACTGGGGTGCTTAAGGTTATGTTATGAGTTACATTAGTCATATGATAATCGTGTGTTATTTTTTAAGTCAAGCGAGTTGAGGAACAAAAGTTGGCAAAGGTCATCAAAAGTTACATTCATAAATATGCTGAAAATTAGGTCAAATATAGTAGAGATTTTCTCTCAATATAATAAGAATTAAGAGATGATCCACCTATCAAATTGAAGTTCTATGAGTCTAGTTTGCAACACATTAAACCGTTTGCCGATACGACATTAGTAGAGAGATATTCGCATTTTTGCGAGACTGCACAAGCAACTTCCAATGGGACCCACTTAGGCGGTGGGTGATTCTCCAACCTTTAATGATCGGGGCAAGGCTTTTTCGGGTTCATTTTTGTCGACCCAACCAGACCCTATACCCTCCCAAAACACTCTCAAAGCAGTCTCCATTATTCTATGGTGAAAACCAAAGATAAAAACAAGTATCCATGATAGAAATCTCGTGGTGCTTGCTAGATCGTACTTCTTCACCTTGTGGTTGTTTTGGAGGATTCTTCTAAGTGATGTAACCTCAGATTTCGTGTTGTGCTTGCTGATCAAGGTAATAATATGTCCCTCCTTTATATATATATATATATATATATATTAGTTTCAAGGCAAAATATAAGTGTTTGCACACCAACTTGAACATCCAAAGTTGGTTCAAGAAGATAATACAACTCCTATAGTATTGTGGTGTGATTGAGGGTTGTTGTGAGCTACACCAGCTGGGGATTTCAAGTTGTATCTACTGCCTAAGGTAATTAAATCATGTTCTTGGTTGTTCTTAAGATTAAATCATGTGTTGGTTGAGTTGTTTGAGTGAAAATCTACAAGATAGTAATTGACATGTCATAAAGAATCGTTATTTTTTTTTTGTGGGCTATGTTGAGGCTATATATATAGTTTTAGGTGGCTGGAAATTGTTAGAAATAGATTGATATTGTTATGTATTCTATTGTTAAAATTATCCATGTTCCAATTAAGTTGATTGAAGAAGAAAACATGAAAAACAAGAGGTTAACGATAGAAGTTTAGGTACTAGTGGTGTGGACTTATTTTGAAGATTTTCTTGTAATGTTTTAGATTGAAAATGATATGGTAAGCATAAGTATGATGTTATATATGTTGTAGGCATATTCATGGAAAAGGAATTGGACTAAATTATATTTTGTTAATTGTATATCGAGCTTGCCACTCAAAATGGTTGTTGAAGTAATGAGGAGCTTATTGTGAATTATATTGTTAATGTTTGGGATATTTGGTGACTTCTAGTAACTTATGGGATGTAGTAAAAACAGGGGAGGCATCATCCATTTTCTTGTAGAATATTGGTTTCGAAATATGAGAGTTACAACGCTTAAATGATGACGACGAAAGTCGGTTTACTCATTGTAGGCGTAAGAAGATCATATTGAGCTTCTCAATGATTGGAGAGAAGATTGCAAAGGTATGTTAAGGCACTTCCTTCTTTATTTTATCATAATCTAAAGTGAAATGAACATAAACGATATGCTATTTCACAACGGATGTACTCCTAGCAACTAAGGTCGTCCATGTTGTTATTTTCTTATAAAGTTATTCTAAGCATGTATGTATGATGCTTGAATTCTATTGAGGTTCATATTGATGGTATGATATACATAACGTTAATCGAAGGTGCACAAACTTACATTAATCCGAAAGGTATAGAACGTGAGTTCATGAGTCCAACATGCATTATATATGTATCTATTTTACTCTAGCGAGCCGCGCTATAGTCGGCTGGGCGGCATCAATTGTGCAACCACTGATCAGTTGGGTTTTACCGAGCTCCACGTGGCTGGGTACGATTCTACCGAGCCTTATGATGGCTGGTACATTTTTACCTAGCCTATTACAGTCGGGTACGATATGATGATGATGCCCACAAAGGTGTATATTTTTAAAACTTTATGTATATATATGTATCATGCATTTCATGTCAGTAGCCCTTAGAGGCACTCAGATGTTACAGATTGTATCTTCTCTATCTCTCTTTAAATTACTATTCTTATTTATGATTTCCTGCCTTACATACTCGGTACTTTATTCGTACTGACGTCCCTTTTGCCCGGGGACGCTATGTTTCATGCCCGCATGTCCTAATAGACAGGTTGGCAGTCCAAGTAATAGGCTATCGGCTCAGTGGAAGGTATTGGTGCACTCTACTTGCTCCGCAGTTACTTATTTGGTCAGTATGCTTTAGACATGTAACAATTGGTATGTCGGGGCTCTATCCCTACCTTTATGACGTTTATGTACTCTTAGAGTCTTGTAGACATATGTTATGTATATAGATACTTGTATGGCCTCGTCGGCCTATATTTTAAGTGTAAAAATGATCATGTCGGCCTTATAGGCCCGTATGTCACATGTATAACTTTGTACATCATGTTTCATCGTCCTATGTCGAGTATTCCCTAATGTTTTATATTGGTTATCTCATGACGGCTCTTCTGTCTCATTTACCCATGATGGTATGATAAGAAAGATACGTTACATTGGTACTTGGTTGAGTAAGGCACCGGGTGCCCATCACGGCCCCCCGATTTGGGTCATGACAAACTTGGTATTAGAGTAGTTCCGTCTTGGGGAGTCTGCAAGTCGTGTCTAGTAGAATGTTGTTTATGGGTGTGTCATGTACCACACATATAAGCAGGAGGCTACATGGCATTTAGGACTGTCACTCTTTCTTCTTACTCTATATCGTGTGGTAGAGCTTTGTTATAAGAATTCAAACTCCTAAATTTTGTTTTATCCGTAATGCAATGATACCTACATCCAGAAAGATAGTGTGTAAGAGACTGACGTCACTTGGAAGATTTGAGGCAGAGGAATTCGATTTTGCATCATGCTTAGGATGAGTAAGTGTGAGCTCTTCAGTAGATCATGTGTGTACTAAGACGTGTAAACTTCTTGATAAGGAGCCCTAAGCCATGAATATCTATCCACCCATATGGTAAAAATCAACGAGAGAATCAGAAGGTAGATACAAGTTTCACAAGTAAAAAAAGCAAGGTGAAGAAGGTACGAGGTACCCAGTTAGTGAAGATTATCAGTATTTACAATTGAGACAGAGAAATATAAGCGTTCTGAGTTACTTTCAACAGTAACAGAGATATATACACTTGACAACACTCATCTCAATTATGCTATATGGGAGCTAATTGATATAGTTTAAGAGAACGGTAGGATATCAGGATCTAGCTGGGGTTAGAGTAACCCAAAAAGGTTGATGTATTGTTAGCGTTAGCTGACATTTCTGAAGGATATTGCAAGCGTGGTAATAGTTCTCCTTATGAAACACACAGATGCACTTTAGAATAGTACAATAAGATATGAATACCAGAAAGTTCAGAAAATTCAATAGATAGGCACTGGAATCCTAGAAGGGATAAATATTTACCTTAGTATGGCTCTCATCCCTAGTAAAGAGAGAATGGGCGACCTGAAGAGCCAGTGGATGGAGCAAGGGGAGCTAAAAGAGAAATGCTGTTTTGTTGAAATTTTCATAATAAGGTGATAGACAAAAATACTAGCTAAAAAATAAGAAGAGAGTAAATGAAGCATTATGAGTATGATGTGATAAATGATTGATAACGGTAAATTAAAATATGAAAGGATGGCAGAGTCTATATTCAGTGAAGGAAAGTATAAGAGGAGACAAGCCTTGAGACAATAAAAGAGTATAAGATATAAAATCATATCTTCATTGTGAGAAATGAGTTGGTAATTCCAACGCGATTGCTGGAAGGCTAAGTTAGACCCTAGAGTAATAGAAATTAAAATGGGCTAGTAAACAAGATGAAACCGAACATGAATTAGGGATAAGAGGATTTGATAATAGTCGGCATCGTGAGAATTTCAGAGATCGCATTCCGGCAATAGTAGAATGGACAATAGAAGAATAATCTTTAAAGGTCATTTAGGAAGATGCTTCCCTAAAGCAAGCACTGTGAGCAAAGTTAAGCTTAAGGGACTAGGTGTAACGACCCGACCGGTCATTTTGCGTATTCAGACCACGTTCCCCTAAATGAAACTTCCCATAGCGGCTTATCGTGATTTATGACTTACGGGGACATGTGGTTCGGGACTCGGAAGTGTTTAGAGCAGTATAGGAACACTTAGTTCCTTAAGGTTGGCCTTTTTGGCCAAGTTTGACTTCGGTCAACATTTTGAGTAAACGACCTCGGAATCGAGTCCCGACAGTTCCGGTAGCTTCGTATGATGATTTTGGACTTGGGCGTATGTTCGGAATGGGTTTTGGATGACCCGGGGGCGTTTCGGTGCCCAAAATAAGAGTTTTCTTAAGTTCATAATTTGGTTTGGAACATGTTTTTATGTTATCGAGGTCCGAACGGAATTCCGAGATAGGGAATAGTTCCGTTATGTCATTTATGACTTGACCGCAAAATTTGGTGTCATTCCAAGTAGTATAGGTCGGTTCGGCGTGTTGATATCGAATTCAAGAACTTGAAGTTCTTAAGTTTTGATTCTGGGGGTTTTGAGGGGTGATTCTGAGTTCTAGCATTGTTTTGAGTGTTCCTAAGGCTCGGGGGAGTCCGTATTATGATTTAGGACTTGTTGGTATGTTTGAACGGGAGCTCGGGTGGGCCCAGGTGCCTCTCGGGCACCAAACGAGGCCAAAAACCAGCTGCAAAGGTTGCTGGTGCACCTGATCTGATGTGACCGCAGGTGCGGGACCGCTCCTGCGATCCCAGCCTCGCAGGTGCGATCCCAGGTGGGCTGCCCAGTTCTCGTAGGTGCGGGCCATTTCTCGCAGGTGCGAGCCCAGACCCTTGTCGCATTTTCCGCAGGTGCGAAACCAGTTTTAGGCAGTGTGTTTCTTTAAAACACGGGATTTTGTTCATTTTCTTCCTTTTCTTTCCACCATTGTCGACCTAGGAAGCTTGGAAAAGAGCCAATTCACGTAGCTACTGAAGAGGTAAGTAAATTCTACCCTAGTATTAGTTTAATACATGAACTACTAGTTAAATTAACTACTTAATTAGTGAAAATCAAGGAAATGGGTAGTAACCTAGGGCTTTCGAGAAATTTGAGAATTTCTCGTGAATGGGCTGTGAAATCAAGTAAAAATCATATATTAACAATTCTTAGGTTATGGGTGAGTGTTTCCTTCAAGAATTTTCGAAATCCGAGCGTGCGAGCCCGAGGTTGAATTTTAGGATTTCTTCAAGAATGATAAATTGACAATATAGATAGGAGAATTCCATGCTTTGAGTATAATTTGATATATTTATGTAACGTTTGATTAGTTTCGAGTCCTTGGGAGACGAATTCGGAGTTTTCGGCGCATTCTTGACTTGGGGAGTAGATTCGACGCGAGGTGAGTCTCCTTTTTAACCTTACAAGAGGGAATTGTCCCCATAGGTGATTTAAATGCTATGTGTAATGTTTGTGGGGGGCTATGTACGTACCAAGTGACGAGAGTCCGTATGTAGCGGCTATTAGTGCTATGTCCGGGTAGTTAGGCCCACATCATGCCTTGTATTCTTCCTTGTAATGAATTATATGTTATGAACTCCTGTTGCATGTAGTATTGGGTCCTTGAGGTTTATGGAATTGGATAGTTGGAAGGAATTGTTTATGGAAAGTAAATTGTTAAGGTTATTGTGTGTGCATGTGACCGCTTCGCAATTTACATTCCGCAAGCGGAGTGTGATTTACCCCACTCTCATGGGAGCGGGCCGTACGCCACGACGGATTGAAAGATGCACTTATGGTTTGGGCCGTTCGACCCTTAGCAGTGCATAGGTATGATTAATTATGGTAAAGATGCACTTATTGTTCGGGTCGTTCGACCCTCGACAGTGCATAGGTATGATAAATTATGGTAAGGATTCACTTATGGTTCGGGCCGTTCGACCCTCGGCAGTGCACATAGATGATTATTTTATGGCTCAGGCTGGTTGTCCTTATCCCGTATGCGTTTGATAAATTTTTGCTGATTTCGTGGATATTGATTGATAGATTATTTGGGGGAAAGTCGAAGGAGTAATTGTTTATTTACTTCCAGTACTTGCTCGGACTTCAGTGCCTTATATTTGCTGTTTTACTGCCTTTACATGCCTACTGCTTTCATCATATTCTGTTATATCATATTATTGGACCTTAGTGAGTGTCAAGTCGACCTCTCGTCACTACTTCTTCAAGATTAGACGGGATACTCACTGGGTACATATTTATTTATGTACTCATGCTACGCTTCTGTACTTAATTGTACAGGTTCTCAGGATGGTGCATCTGGTTATCAGACCGGAGCTCAATTCTGATTTCATTTGGACCCGACTTCACGGTGAGCTGCTTCTCCTGACGATCCTCGGCAGCACCATGGAGTTTCTTTTGCTTATTTCCCGTCTATTTCTTTCAGACAGTGGGACTGTATCTTATATCTTTCGTACATTCTGTTAGTATGCCCGTAGGACTTGTGACACTAGTTCCTGGCACACACGTGGTAGATATTATGGGTTATGGTCTGTATATATATCGGCTCATGCCTCTTATGACTGCTTTTTGTTAAAAACTGGTAAATTACCCTTTTTTGGTTAATGTTTTAAGCTTTAAAACTTGGTATATGTTGAGATGTTTAATCAAAAAGGAAGGAAACCTTAGTAAATTGGGTGTTGGCTTGCCTGACCCCGCTGTTGGGCGCCATCACGCCCTGAGTTAGGATTTTGGGTCGTGACAACATGGTATCAGAGCTCTAGGTTCACGTAGGTCTCACAAGTCACGGGCGAACCTAGTAGAGTCCTGCGGATCGATACAGAGACGTCTGTATTTATCTTCGGGAGGGTATAAGTGTTAAGAAATCTCTCTTTATTCATATTCTATCGTGCAGTCGATGGTTTACTAAAACTCATCCTTCTATTCTCTCACAGATGGTGAGGACGCGTGCATCCGATGTTCCAGACCCGGAAGATGCCGCTACCCCCGCCGACAGAGGCCGTGGTAGAGGTCGGGGGAGGGCCCCGACCCGAGATAGGGGATGAGGGCCTCCCAGAGTTATTCCAGTTGCACCACCACCATAAGATCCTATTATAGAGGAGCATAACGGGGTGCCTCTAGCAGATCCTACTCCAATGGATTTCATGACGGCGCCAGGCTTCTAGGATACCATGGGCCGTATGATGAGATTTATGGACACCATGTCCCAGGCTGGGTTATTTCCAGTAGATCCTGCCACTTCCCAGGCAAAAGGGGGAGTCCAGACCCCTACTGCCCAGGCTGCAGGTTAGACAGCAACACTAAATCACACCCAGGGTACACTTACCATGGGTCGGGTTCAGCCGGTAGCAGCACTTTAGCCCAGACCAGCTGCGGACGGCGACCTGCAAGAGTTATTGGATAGATGGACTCGATTGCACCCTCCAATCTTCGGGGGTGAGCGAGGCGAGGACGCCCACGACTTCATCGACAGGTGCAGGGACAGACTGCAAAACATGAGGATATTAGAGTCCCATGGAGTGGATTTCACTACCTTCCAGTTAGAGGGTAGAGCTCGCAGGTGGTGATAGCCCTACATTCTCAGCAGGCCAGCAGATTCTCCTCCTGTCACTTGGGAGAAGTTCACTCGGATGTTTCTAGAAAAATATATTCCACCCTCCGAGAGAGAAGAGCAGCGGTATCAGTTTGAGCAGCTAGAGCAGGTACAGACGTCAGTGACAGATTATGAGGCCAGATTTTTAGAGTTGTCTCTCCATGCACTCACGATATTACCTACTGAGGCCGAGAGAGTGCATAGGTTTGTGGCTGGGTTGCATCCAGGTATTAGGGCCACCATGGCCCGAGAGGTGGATATGGGTGCTCCTTATCAGCTCGTGGTAGAGATTGCTCGTAAGATCGAGGGGTATCGGTCGAGGAGCAGGGATCAGGGGCAGCAGGACAAGAGGAATAGATTCTCTAGGGACTTCAGAGGTGCCCCAGTTAGGGACAGAGGTCAGTTTAGCAGTAGTTAGCCCAACATGCCTTCATATTCAGCACCTCCACCACCTCCCCGAGGTGCTCCAGCGAGGCCTCAGTTCAGCGCCATGCCAGAGCGTTCCTACCGCCCTCCAACTATTTAGAGTTCACCCGGCGGGTATTCCAGTCATCAGAGATCCTCCAGTTCCTACTTCAGTACTATGCCAGAGGGTCCACATCGCTCTCCGGTCATTCAGGGTTCTTCTTCGGGGCAGTAGGCTATGGTACCTGGAGGTTGTTACGAGTGTAGGGATCCAGGTCATATGAGGAGGCATTGTTGTATTGGTAAAAATATAGCCTCATACGTGTACAAATTTTGGATGACTCATCCAGCAAGGTGGACCAAATAAAATATCACACGTGGACACGGGATAAAAAGGTGCGGTCAATACAAGGAATTAGTCGCGGAAAGATCATCAAAGAAGAAGAGACACGGTCACAACGAATCCGAACGCAATAATGGGCTGATTCGAAGATTAGCAATGAATGTCTTGTACGTTATGTAACTCCTAAAATAACAGTTACTATTCATCATTGTAACGCCTCATAAATGTAATAATTAAGCATTAAATAGGCTATCATGACAGAAATACAAACGTTGTACTAGGAGATCATCCCTATAAAAGGGATAAAAATGTAACAAACAGGATCATCTGATTTCTGGGATACTAAGCTATTTTATTCTTTGTATATTGCTCTCGAAATTATTGCTACTTTANGATAATCATCGTTTTCGCCACCAATCGATATCCTTAAAATCATGTCGAATTTCAACAACAACAACGTCAACAATAATGACGATAACAACCAGCAAAGAAGTGAAACCCTAGCTTCAACTCCTCCTTGAGGAACTCCACGAGCTTCGATATAACCATCTCTTGAAAGAGCTCACAATCGTAAAAATAATGAACAACCGGTGGAATCAGATCAAATAAGGCAAATGATTGTTGAATACGTGGGACAGGCTTTGCGACAATTTGCAAGAGGATTACCACAAGTACCTCTAGTACCACCAACACTGCCTCTGAATAATACAATTCTAGTTGAAGAATTGCAAGCGGGGTTAACAAATTCAACCAGGAATAAAACTCTCAATACACTTCCTGAAACACGACCAGGTACGACTAGTAATTCAGAATTACAAAATTTGTTATTAACCATGCAGAAGCAAATGAAAGAACAAAACGATTGCATCGAGCAAATCCCTGGAGTTCCGCCTACTATCAAAGGAATTGACGTGGATAAGTAGTCTCAATAACCTTGGAAGCCAAGTGCAGCCCCCTTACTTATACCCAAGAAGTTTAGAATGCCTGATGTCGCTAAATACGATGGAACAACCGACCCATGTGATCACGTGACTGCTTTCACTACTGGAGTAAAAGGCAAAGATTTAACAAAAGAGGAAATAGAATCAGTCCTTGTCAAAACATTTGGAGAAACACTCACGAAAGGAGCCTTAACCTGGTATTCTCTTCTCCCTGAAAACTCTATAAATGCTTTTGCTGAACTTGCAGAATCATTTATAAAAGCACATTCTGGTGCACAAAAAGTTTAAAAACGAATGGAAGATATATTCAAGATAAAGCAAGGAGACAAGGAATTGCTCCGTGAGTTTGTAGACATGTTTCAAAGGGAAAGAATGCAACTGCCAAGGGTGCCTGACAACTGGGCAGCTATGGCATTCACAGGTAACTTGAACGAGAAAAGTTCAGAAGCCACGAGACGACTCAAAGAAAGTCTAAGAGAATTCCCGGCCACGGCATGGTATGACGTATACAACAGGTACAATACTAAATTAAGGATTGAAGAGGATATAATCACATGATCAAAAGATGAAGAATATCACAGAACAAGGCGCCTAGAATAAGAGAAAAAGTCAGGTAAAAACATGTATGATCCTTACTTAGGACCCTCGAGACGTGACCTACGTCCCAGGTTCGAAAATACAAAACCTTCAGGAAGAGATACAAACTCATCCTCATCTAGATCCAGGAGAGATCGAGATGAACAATTCCGGGATATTACCCGAATTGGACACCATAACTTTAATGTAAGCAGCACTGAGCTCGTCTCAATACTAAGAAGTATGGGAGACAAAGTTAAATGGCCGAAAGAAATGCGTTCTAATCCTAACAGGAGGAACCTCGATCAATGGTGTGAATTCCACAATGATCACGGCCATAGAACAACAGATTGTAGATATTTACAAGGTGAAGTAGAACATCTATTAAAACAGGGCTATTTAACAGACTTGTATAGTGATAAAGGTAAACAGGCATATATGAAGAACATGCAGGAGCCACCGAAACCACCCTCCCCAAAACGGACTGTTAATGCCATACATGGAGGAGAAGAAGTAAACGGGATAATCTGCCAGCTAACCTCAAAAGTCACGAACACCCACGGAAAGTGGGTTCGAGAAGAAATGAGAGAAGAACAAATATCTTTTGACGACGCAGACTTTGGTGGATTAATACTTCCACACAATGACGCGCTGGTAATATACTTACTCATTCATGACACTAACATTAAAAGGGTGTTGATTAATCCAGGCAGTTCAATCAATATTATTTTGATGAAAGTCATGGAAGAAATGCTAGTAGAAAACACAATGATTCCAAAGGTTCGAGCCATATCTGGGTTCGACAATTCAACAGTGATAACTAAAAGTGAGATTGAACTCAACACTTACGCCGATGGAGTCATCAAAAATGCAAAATTCCAAGTCATTAACACAGAAATAGCTTACAACGTCATCTTGGGAAGACCATGGATTCATGATATGAAAGCAGTCCCATCTACTTTAAATCAAGTAATAAAATTCCCTTCCAAATGGGGAATAAGGCAGATCAGAGGTGATCAGCAAACCTCAAGGAATATTAATTCAATAACTTTTAACAATAAAAGAGGCGCGGAAGAAACAACGAATTGTCAAACAGAGGCTCATCAACCAACAGAATGAGCCAGAACATG
>ML273024.1:0-92291 GCA_005239495.1 Nicotiana undulata
GCAGGGTGGGTGGTGACAGAAAAAAACCTTTTTGGAGAGAGGGCATGCTTGAGGATAGGTGGGTGGGTGTGAGGGTATGGGGTGAGTTGGGGAGGGTAGAGAATAGGGTGGGGAATGTTGAGAAGGAGTTTTGGAAAATATTTTCCCTTTTCTTGATAAGCAAAATATTTTCCTCCAATTTGATAAGGAAAATATTTCCCAAAACATTTAGACCAACCAAACATGGGAAAATTGAAAAATATTTTCCGAAAAAATGTTTTCCTTCATGCCAAACACACTCTATATCTATATCTATATATTAATATGAAAAGAAAAAAGCCATCTCCTTAAGCCAAGTGACAACCTAGAAAAAAGTCACATGGCATAAGTAGTTAATACTTAGTTAATTTAGTTATTGATTATTTTTTAAAAACATAATAAAATTTATAAAAAGAAAGTAGCATACAAAAATTTAAATAAAGTAATATGCTGATAAAAGTTTCTATTAACAATGCAATAATACTAAATATTGGATAATATATATATATATAGATATTACAAAAAAAAAAGAGAAAAAAACTCTCTCCTAAGCCAAGTGGCAACCTAAAAAACAGCCACATGACATATGTAGTTAATAATTAGTTATTTGTTATTATTTTTGAATTTAAACATCTATAAAAAACAAAAAAAATATTTTATAATAAAAAATAAAAAATAAAAAAATTGTCCATTCAAATTGGAAAGTAGTTTCAAGTTGGAGTTTTTAAATTATTTTAAAACTAAAATTACAAAAAATATTAAAAAATCCCAAATTTAAATTTCTTTGTTTTTTTAAATAATGTTGATTTTTCTTTTTAAATTAAATAAAATAATTTTTTATTGAGAATAATAGAATAAAATAAAAAATAAAAAATATGTATCTTCTATTATATTATAAAAATAAAGTAGCATACAAAAATTAAATAAGGTGGTATGCTAACAAAAGATTTTATTAAGAATGCAATAATATTAAATATTGGATAATATAATAAAGAAAAATACAGAACAAAAAAGTTATTCGATGCATATATATAAGTCTCAATAATATAATAGAGATTTTATTCATTAAATTTCATATAATATTATTGAAAAAAATAGAATAAATTTTAAATAAAAAATTATTTCAAGAGTTATATAATATATCTTCTATTATATTATAAAAAGAAAGTAGTAGACAGAAATATTAAATAAAGTAATATGCTAATAAAAGTTTCTACTAACAATGTAATAATACTAAATATTTGATAATATGAAAAATAAAAACACAGAGCAAAAAGGTTATTCAATGACTATACAACTCTCTTCAACTTAATAGAAATTTATTCATTAAAAATCAGATAATATTATTGAGAACAATAGGATAAAATGTAAAATAAAATAAAATTCAAGAGTAATAAAATATGTATCTTCTATTATATTACAAAAAGAAAGTGATAGATATAAATATTAAACAAAGTAGTATGTTGATAAAAATTTCTATTAACAATGCGATTATATTAAATATTGAACAACATGATATAAACAAATACATAACAAAAAAGTTATTCGATAAATATATTGATGGATTATTATAAGCAGCGGAATCAATCCCAGTATCAAAATCACATGTAATCTAGACAACTAGCATATATGGAGTTTCACGGGTTACCTCTTGAAGCGTGAACATATATCTTCTATAACATGAGCCTTCAATTCCATAACTTCTCAATGGAATCTACACCACCCGCACAATCGTGATCCTCGAATGTTCCACGGTCTTCTATTGTGTTACCCAAATAATACCCGAAAACAGCAAATTCGTGTGGGCGAAATTTCTAGGAAAATATGGCTGAAAATTTTGGGCACCATGACTACTCCCTCTAGGTGGAAAACCTTATGTATTCCAAAACATGTTGGGTTTTCTTTTCCACTAGAAAAAGGATTCCTTTATTTCCTATTATTTAGGCACAACGTGGACCACAAAATTTAATTAACAAGGCCTCCAATTATGGAATTAATTTCTAATTTTCGAAATTAATATTCACCATAATTAATTACGAATTATTCCACTAAAAATTCGTAATTGCACTCATTCAATTTCGAAATTCATCCATAAAATCTTATTTAACTCCCCATGTTAAGATTCAGATACTAATCAATTAAATTAAATTACTGGCGATTTAGTTTATTCATTATTTCCTTTAGACTTTCGCTTAACTTATTTCACGTGTCGGATACAAAATCCACCGGCAGGGTTTACACATGAAAACTTATAAGATTTCACAAAGGTGTATTATCAATCTCTAAACCGAGACATGGATTCCATCAACTAACTATTACTTCGCCAATTTACATTATTATTATCCAATTTATCAGCATATTGACCCCCGAAAGAATCTCGCCTTTTAATAAATTAAAATAATAATAATATACACAGCTAATAATAATTATATCAAGATTAAGAGTATAAATACATTTAATGGCTAGAGAGTTTATTTTATTAAGTCAGTATAAAATACTTATCTCTACTTGGTTCGTTCAATACACACAAAATGTACTAGCACAAGAAGTTGAAATTAAACCATTCCCATAATCAAGATAAATTATATTTAATCTTGTGCTACAATCATCCTGTCCAATTCCATCATTAGAAAGTGAACTCAAACGTTATACTTATAAGAACCGATGATCTAATCTTCCGTGTATAAGCTAAACTATATACACTAAGGGGTCGTTTGATTGGAATATGATTTATACCGGTATAAGTTATGTCGGTATAAGTTATATTGGGATAAGTTATGTTGAGATTAGTTATGTTGGGATTGTTGTTTATTCATTGTTTGGTATGTTGTATTAAGAATGAAAATTGCATAATTTCTAAGAAGAAGATATAAGTTATACCGGTGCTAATTATCTCACCTTCTATAAGGTATAAGTTATCCCAGTGTTAAAATTAACACCAGGATAACTTATACTTGGTTTGCTAACCAAACAAGGTATTAAGGTGGTATTAAATATTTATACCACCCTTATACCTTCTTATACCTCATACCAAACGACCCCTAAATCATCTACTATATAAGCAAATGACAAAGACTAATATACGATCTATTTAAAAATTTATTAAAATTGAATAAACAATTGTTCCATCATAAATACTATATCCAAACCAAACCCATGGTTAATAGTATATATCCTAACATATATAAGTCTCTTTAATTTAGACTAAACATTGGATAATGAATAAAAAATATATAGAACAATAGAGTTATTCAATAACTATATAAATCCCTTTAATTTAATAGCGATTTTATTATTGGGTATATCACATTGATAAATAAGACGACAATTAAAATGTATTAAAGCAATAAAATCTAATTTATTCAAATAAGTTCGATTATAATTTAATTTAATTAATTTTTTTTAAATATTGACCACGCATCGTGCATATACTTTTCTTGTTTCCTTTTTCTTTTGTCCAGTGACTCCAGTTAAGTAGAGTATAAATATCTTCCTATATATTTTTTGGAAACTCATCCATTATTAAATAAATGTGTGGACTTAATTAAGATAACGTAAGTCCAAGTACGTGTTCTTTTAAAATTATTTTATTACAGCAGAAGTGGGGAAAGGAAAAAAAAATATTACGTTATTGGTGGGATTTGAAACCTTCACCAAGTAAGATAACCCTCAACTCAATGGACGTGTTATTAGGGGGTGTATTTGAACTGAAAATAGAGTGGTGGAAGTTATATTATTCCACATAATTAGCAAATAAATGAATAAACAAGTAAGATCAATATTAGTTTATTTAAATATTTTTTTTAAGTGACAGTGGAAAAAGTGGACGAAAGGTAAGGCAGATGACTGAGAGTTTCGAAAGCAGAATCAGGTCAATTATTAGGAAAAAATAAATAAAATCAGTTCAATTGACAAAGCTTCTAAAATCAGTATATTGAACTTTACTTTGAAAAGAATTTCTTACAAAAATGTTTTTCAAATAGCATTTTCGGTGAAAATTAGTTTGTATTCAGCTAATTAATTTAAAAAGTATTTTTAAGCAACAATTAATTTTTTGCAAAACTTTTAAAAAGTATTTATAAGCATATTTTTCTCAAAAGTACTTTTCAAAAAGTATTTTTGGAAGAAGCTACCTTTTTTTTTTTTGCTTCTCAAAAACTGATTTTATTTCTACTGAAAAACACTTTTTCCTTTTTAAAAACTTGATCAACCACTTTAACCTTGGGAAAAAACACTTTGGACCAGAAAAAAATTATTTTAGCCAAAAAAAAAAATTATTTTTGGCCAAAAAGAAACTTGGTCAAACAGGCTATTAGACTACTATAATTTCGCTTCGAGCTGGTTTTTATGATAAATAGAAGGTTGCAACTTCAATTAGGGGTGTTTATCGGGCGATCAAGCGGATAGTTACGCATCACGGTTTGACTTATCGGTCACCGGCTTGTAAATATACTAATCCGCCAGCCAAACGATAAGACATCGGGTGAATTGATATCGATTTCGAGATTGTCGGAGATAATGAGTGCATATACCACTTGACATTAAATCACTAAATCTGAATCTTGAACTCAACTCGCTTATATGACACTGTCACGCCCGAATATTAAAACCATTTTCAGAAGACACTAACTGGAAATTTATGTTTTCTCGGTAGAAGAGATGTATATAGCCATATACTAAATTAGTGTTGCGTAGGGATCTTTTCTTATGTTATTGCATCAAGCCATATAGGCACATGCAAGTGCATTTTCAATAACTGGCAGAAGTTATTAGAATTTGAAAGTGCATTTTCAATAGTTAGCACTAAGTTAGTATCTGAGATAAAACAATATCTCTAATAAAAAGAAATAATTGGAGGAGATATCCTCTTTGATTTTCGAATAGTGGAAAGGACATTTAATATATATAGGGCTAAAAAGGTACATATCAAAATTCTGAACGGGTTAATGATTTATCCGTTAAAAAAATTGAATAATACAGCCAAACCGAAAAGTCGTTAATTATAAAATTTTAATTTATTTACCAACCTTTAATCCGATAACCCGATATCAATAAACTACTAAGCTAATTTTATGATTTAATTTCGATTACGGTTCGATTTTTAACGGCCCAACTTCAATCACCAAAGCAATGTTGTGAAGGTAATAAGCAGGAGTATGAGAATATAATATGGTTGGGGTGGGTGAAGAAATGGGGATGGATGTACATATATGTTTTGACTTTTCCAAGAAAATGAGCGTTCAAATTACTCAATGTTCATATTCTTTTTCCACCAAATGTTCGCCTTTGAGTAGCTTTCGGGCTTCCATTTTGGGCGGCAGGCACATTATATTCATTAATGACAACCAAGCGATCTTGTGCTGTTTTAAGGTATTTGCAAGTCACACATCACTTTCCTTGTTTAATTTCTTAATGCAGATTAGTTAAACATAAGTACTCTTTCTTTTGTCCAACTCTCAACATAGCTGTTATCTGGTTATTTCATTGCTCCCTTCCGTTCACAATAACTGATCAATTTGTTTTTAGCATGCATATTAAGAAAATACTAAATTTTATACAAAATATATACTATGACTAAACTACCCCTAATTAAATATTTAACGTGAGGAGAAAGAAAACTTTTTAGAGATATGCACATAGGGGTTATTTTGTAAAAATAAATTGAATTCTTTCTTGATTACATAATTGGACACTTATTTTGAACAAAAAGAAAACTGGTCACTTATTGTGAACCGGAGGGAGTAGTATTCAAGATCGGAACCAAAATGTGGTTCATTTGCATTCAAAGAATCAAATGTGTGGAAAAAGTAATTGGTGACCATAATATATATATAACGCCCTTTTAAAGGGCGCTATATCTTAATGGTCGTTTGCGCAGTTAAGTATAGCACCCTTTTAAAAGGCGATATATATATATATATAAAGCCCTTCCTTACCGCACTATATATTATGTGGGCCAATCAATAATTCTTATGGCCTTAACTAATATAACAATGATTCAACTGGTATAACACACATATTTAAAGCGCTATACCTCAATAATTGTACCCTTGGGTTCGATTTTTGCCTTATTTAAAGAGGTTAAGGATTTTGTAAAAATTCAATCATAAATATTCTCAAGTCTTCGGAAATATTTCTTCGTTAAGTTGTTTTGCATTTTGTCATAATGTCTAAAGAGTGAAGAATTAGAGTTTCATTATATTGGGGGGGGGGGGGGAAGGGTTGGGGGGAAAAAAAATCAAGAAACCNAGGTTGTGGTGAAAAATAACTCAGTAAGCTATAGTCTATCTCCACAATGTCATGTTAAGTTGCCACTTACAATGGAGTATGATACATTGGTATCATTGTTATGTAAAAAACGAGTGTGAACAAACATTCGGTGAATATTAAAGTAACCGGAAGATATCAGTATTATGTCACTCTGCAAGAGTTGCTTGTTATGTTGAGTTTAACATCGAGGACGATGAAACTCTAAGAGATTTTTTGAGGACTCCGGATGAATACCGGAATTTTTTTGTGAAAAAAATATTGAAAATGTATGTCAAGGCTGAAGACGTTTGCAATAATGAGGTTGCCCAAAGTAGGAATATCGCTCAATTGCCGGGTGGTTATTTTGGAGCATATTTAGCCGAACAAGTTCCGGGTGAAAGGTTTGTCCTGATCTAAACTTATCTCCACGGGCGAATGAGGACCAGGAAAATAATTTCTCACATAGTTAACATAATCCACAAGTCGATTTGTAAACTTCAATTTTCCTTTGTGTTAAGATGTTTATTTTTATGTATTGAATTTGTATTAATACTCATATATCCATAGGGGGTACCAGCCATATATGACTTTTACAAGTTATTAAACAACGCCCAGTTGGAATATGCCTAGTTTTGGTGTCCATCCGGGAGTCATCACCAACAGGATAATGTCAATCATGGGATGTCAACACATTATTAACATTATAAGTAAGTATACCAAATAACATACTAGTGCCTCGTGTCTCCCGGCGTACGGAACATACTGACCTCCAGCGCGATGAACGGGATTCCCGCCGAAAAGTCAAGTAACGCTGCAGTACCAGCCATATACTCATGCTCACATCCGTCCGGTCAGGTGGAGGGGGCGGAATCAGGTCATGTCGCTAGTCCCAAATATTGATCTGCGCCTCTAGCCATGCCATATATGTCTGGTCAACCATGGAACGATCATCCCGCTGGTAATGTGTCATATGTCTAGCGAGCGGTGGAGGTACAAGTTGCAGTCGACCAAACTAGCGAGGGACTCGCTTTGTGGTATGATGCTCGACAATAGCGAGACACATCAACAGGACGAAAGAGATCCACATAATTCGGCCGGTCGAGTAATAATCAAGCAAACCATCTATTAACTCATCGTTGTATGGCCTCGAAATGAACTATTAAGTAAATACATGAGCCGTGATTATACGCAATTGTCACGACCCAAAATCTAGCCATGGTCGTGATGGCGCCTATCGTGTTACAAGGCAAGCCTATTTCCCAAAATATTACTACTAATTTGATTATAAGCATTTAATAAAATATTTCCAATAATTTAATTCCTGATAAACTAAACCAACTCTAAATATAAATAATATAAAATACGAAAACGAGTACCAAAGATCGGGGTGTCACTAAGTCATGGGCGTCTAAAACTATGAACTAAGATATGAAACTGCCTATCTGTCCAAAAGAAGAAATGACAATAGGATTAACAAGGTCCTGCGGACGCTAGCAGCTACCTTGCAATCTCCACAGATAGCCGTCCTGAACTCAACGATCGTCGCGCTTTAACTCACTTGAATCTGCACATAAAGTGCAGGTTGTAGTATGATTACAACCGCCTCAATAATAACAGAAATAACTAAGGAACTGAGCAGTAGTGACGAGCTAAGAAAAACAGTCCAATTATCTCTTTATCACAATTTAAAATTAAACAGAAATAAATAGGTAACTCCATAAAATCAATAAATGCTACAAAGAAATTAACACTCAACATGTAAAATGTTGCAACAACAAAAGTAAATGCAACCTCACAGCAATGTCACTCCACCACTCAGCACTCAACACTCAACACTCAATACACTCAACACTTTACGCTCACTGGGGGTGGGTACAGACTCCAGAGGGGCTCCCAAAGCCCAAGCACTAAGCACAGACAACTCACGTGCTATCATATCAATACCTGGATCCGCACGGTCAACTCACATGCTACGCAGACAACTCACGCGCTATGGTATAAATGCCTGGACCCGCACGGTCAACTCACGTGCTACGCGAATAAGTCACGTGCTATGGTATTGATATCCTCACAACCAGCCATCATATCAATACCTGGATCTGCACGGTCAACTCACGTGCTACACGGACAACTCATGCGCTATTGGTATAAATACCTGGACCCGCACGGTCAACTCACGCGCTATGGTATTAATATTCTCACACCCAGGCCTCGGCCTCACTCAATCATGTACCTCACTAGCCTCACCATCATCAACAAATAAGGGGATACAACCCACATCAAGTATCACAACATATTAACAAATAATAAAGACTGAGGTAAACATGTACAATAATTGTTGTGACTGAGTATAATGAATGTGAGAATGAACAAAGCCTAAGCATGATCTCTAACATGAAGTCAGACAAGTTCAACAACAAGTAAATGCATAAACATTGATATTGGCTATTAGGTCTCGCAGCCTCACGGGACGGATCAAGTCTCAATCCCTTGAGGTATACACCCACACGCCCCTCACCTAGCGTGGGTATCACCTCCAAACAGTCACACGACATCAAATTCTCCAGGTTTATACCCTCAAAGCCAGAGTTAAAATTGTTACTTACCTTAACCGCGTAAAATCCTACTCCAGGATGCCCTCGTCTCTGGACTCGGTCTCCAAAAGCTCGAAATCTAACCATAATCAGATTAATACCATCAACATAGTCTAACGAATCGAATACCACAATAAAAACTATAAAATATGCCAAAAATCCGAAATCGACCTAAACCCGACCCCCCGGCCTATGTCTCGAAATAAGTCAAAAATGGCAGAATCGAAACCCTCGTCCTCTCCCGAGTCTAACCATATAAAATTTATCAAAATCGAACTTCGTTTGGTCCCTCAAATCCCCACCTAAAACTCTCCAAAACTCAAGCCCTAACTCCCTCAATTTCACTTTGAAATCATCAATCAAATCCCAAAAATGAAGATGGATTCCTGAAATATAACCAAAACTGAGTAGAGAATATTTAATCCAATCCCTATGGTGAAAATCTCCCAAATCCGAGCTCCCCAACTCAAAATATGACTGAATGGACAAACCCTAATTTTATACATTTTCTGTCGCTATTCTGCTTTGTTTCTCATGTCAAACGATCCCGAAATTCGCATTTTATGCCTCCAATGGATTCCTTGTGAAGTTCTAGTCAAGTTAGGTTTTTGAATCACTCAATTTGACCTTATAATGAATGAGATATGTAGGTTTTAATATTTGAGAATAGTGCAGATTTTTAAACACGTCGTCAGTGGCAATTTCGTGATTAATCTAAAAAAAAAATCTTGCAACCTAATTCTTAGTAAAATGACCATTAAATCCTCATACGATGTCCAATTTGACGATTTTTTTTGCAACGGGTCCGTAATTACGATAAGGATCTAATGCTTCATTCAAATAGAAATCAGAGCTCATTTGTTCAATATGATATCATTTATGCTTGAAGAAACAACGTCGAAACATAAGAAAAATGAGCGCAACAACCCAAACCTATCCGAAACTCACCCGAGCTCCTCTGGATCCCGTATGAACATACTAACAAGTCCCATAACATAACCCAAACTTAGTCGAACCTTCGGAACACCCCAAACAACACCAAAACACTAGATCGACCTCAGATTTAAGCCTAAGAACTTCTAAATTTCCAATTTTCGCCAATTCAAGCCTTTCTACCATGAACCTCCAATTATATTATGGATAACCTGAAATACCACTACCGATGACTCACATAAGTTATGACACATCATACGGAGCTACTCATGCCTTTAGACAACCAAGCGAAGTGCAATTGCTCACAACGACCGGTCAGATCATTACAACAACACATATAAAGCATGCGAAGTAAAATTAAGTATACATTTACCCGTGCGCCCTCCAGCAAATCCAAAATCTCTGCAATATGGGAGATTATGTCGAGCCTCGTACTCGCGTCCATATCCCCGCCTATCAACCCACCTCCTAACTAAATGGAGAAACGAAGGTAGTGCATCCGGAGCGAATAGTGGTAGAGGTGGATGCAACTGCAGGAACAGCTCCCGGGCCCAAACCTAATATACAACGTGAACGTAAAATTTAAGGTATATTTTTACTATGTATGTTATAATGAAGAGGGTATTTGACTATGTTTTCATCTGCAAGAGCGGCAAAAATCCGGCAACGTCTCGCTGGGTGCCCATGATCGCCCGGCACATCTTCTTGTACAAGTAACTAAGAACAACATCACCCCAGATGTAATCATGTAAACCATCTAGCCGCTCAAGATGATGAAGAAATCTCAAGCTAACTAGGTTTCCCGAAGTGTTCTGGAACAATACCCCTCAAAACATAAGCAGCAGCAACAACCTCGTGTACCGGTTAATATGAAGATCCAGTGTATCATCTGTAATGTCAACATGCATCGCCTCCAGATGCAGCTGGACGGGCGTCAACTGCAGACGACTAGCCCTAACCAATGTAGCCTCATCCACTGGCTGGAAAACGGTGAGCCACTGCAACATATCCAGGTGTTGCAAACCCGTATAATCTTTGATGACATGTGGTAAAGCAACATGATGTCCATCAACTGACAGCCCATACAGAACCTCTACGTTCTGAAGCGTGTTAGTGGCCTCGCCAATGGGTAAATGGCATGTGTGCGTCTCCGGTCGCCACCTCTTTATCAAAGCCGTGATCAATGACCATTCCAACTGCAGCCAGCCGATATGAACAATCCTATAGAAACCCGTATCCTGAGGTGTTTGACTATGCAAGGATGGAGATGGTGGGCTCTAAGAAAGCCCCACATATCGTCTACTCTTCTAGAACGGAACGTCTGGGCCAATAATTGCCCCTTCAATATATAGAAAGACCTATGCTCGGCCTGTAGAAACAGTAGCTCTAGCGAGGCAGGTCCGGTATGCAAAGGCGGAACCTCCATGACGATTACTGTAAATTGAACAATATTATTAAAGTATTTTCGTTTTCATTGCTCAAATATATTGCAATACCTTAAATATTAAAATTTATTCGATAGTTTTACTATATTGTTAATTAGGTTGATACATTTTCAATATTGTAATCTTATATTTTATATGTTATTTTAATATTTTATATGTTAGTTTACTATATTATATGTTTTTTATTATTTCATATGTTTGTTTCTTATTCTATATGTTAATTTTATTATTTTATATGTTTGTTTGTTACTCACCTATTTTTGATTAAAATAAAATAAAATAATTATTTTTCATAACTATACATGATTTAATTATATATTTACTTTTTGGTTCCGAACTCTATATTTGAGGCCCAGTAGCACCAAGGTATCCTGGATTCTTGTTTTCATGATGAGGAGATTTCTCCGTTTTATCATTCAACATGTTTGTTGTTTTATATGTTAGTTTATTATTGTATATGTTAGTTTATTATTTTATATGTTTGTTTGTTACTCACTTATTTTTTACTGTAATAAAATCAAATAATTAATTTTTATAACTATACATGATTTAATTGTTAAATATTCATATAAAAATACTTAGTTTGACAAATATTGTTGTTTTCTCATATTATTTCCTTACGTTTGTTGACTAGAATTGGAGAGGGTTTGTGTTTGAAGTATCAGCTTTTTTGACGTATTTTTGAGTTTAACAGACGCTTAAATGATTAATTTCAATAACTACAAGGATACCACGCTAAAGGGCACTACATTTTACTATGTTAAAAGGGCACTACATTACAAATACGAGCACTACTTTAGGCCACCGGATACCACTACAGGGAACTAAAGTAGCAATTTATCTATTTTACTAGTCTTTTAGCAAGTAAATGATCTAAACCTGATAAAAATGATAAATTAATTTAATCACCAAACAGTCACGAAAATACATATTACCACAGTAAAAAGTAACTAATTAATATTTTTTTAACAACTAATAACAATTTCCTTTTTACTATTTTTTTAGCACACTAATACTATAGCCCGGATAAAAAACAACGAATTAATTAAATCGCAAAACAAACACAAAATAACATACATCACATTAAAAACAACTAATATATATTTTTTATACATGGATTTTAACAAAATCTAAATCGGAATAACTCGATTTAAAGTTTTTAAAAAGTTGAAGATTTGGTATTTACTAATATATATTTACTAATTGCCAAAGACCCTTTGGCAAGCTTTCTTTATTTTAATTATTCTAATAACCTTGCTTGTCTGTTTGCAATTTGGCATAAACCTAATTACTACTCACATTTCAGTATATAACTAATGTTACTTGTTGTACAGTTGTTTGGCCAAAAGTATTGATGATCTTTCTCTGACTGAGAAGTGACGGTGCTCGTCTATAATTGTTTAAACACTTGAAGGCTTATATAAATAATGTTGAAATTTCCTCGAATCTGTCATACAATACGTGAAATATTAGTTGATTATATCGTGAAATAAGCGTGGTTTAACAAGTCAAGGAGATCACTTAAATCGAATAGTTTATTTTTACAAAAGCTACGAATGTCTACTTTAAAAAGGGAGGATGAACAATGGGATATTTTTTAAAACACCAAAGAAATATGAACGTAGGAACCAACCATAATTAGGTCTAACGAACGCTACTGCAGATGACACACAGAAAAGGTGAGCTTTTATCCTCCAATTGGACCATCAATATTAATCCTGTATTTTACATGGATCCCTAAGTATTTGCACCTCTTATAAGTTGGATCTAAAATACTGAATGGTGCACTGGAATCTGGAACCTAATTAATTAATATATGTGGGTTTAAATTATTTTAATTAAAGTTAGTTGACCAAAAACAGATTTTAATAGGACAAAGATGGTAGTATATGATACTGATTTTGAAAATTCAACTGGCCCGCAATAACACAGTCCTAAATCTATAACCAATGAAGTTCCGACATTCAACTTCATATACAAAGACTATTCTTTTATCTGGGAAAGCCATATACGTGTGCTGTAAATAGGCTGGAGTCACAACGGTACCACGTTGCTACTTACTTTGATAACAAAAATCAAAATTAAAAATTAGGAGTAGTTTAGTATTCCATTTATTTAATGACGTACCAATACCAATTCATTTGCTCATTCCCCTTTCTTCAAACTTTATTTATTCCTCTTTTCTTTTTGAACTAAACATTCTTCACCGTTACAGAAAATGTGAACATACACCAAGTCTGTTAATTATTTCGACATGTTTATATGTCATTCTTTACCTTAAAATTTAAACAGGTGATATCCAAGCAAACTTGGACACGCTCTGATGATAACATTGTCTACCAGGCCATCTAATATTTTTGTCTATGTTAGAACTATAAATCATGATTTTTCAAAGTCTTTAACCTCTTTATTAACCGCTATGTCACACCTTTTCTGTGCAGTAATATTTCTAATGTATTATAGTTGTAATTTTGGTCCACCTAGGAATTGCAAAAATATCTCTCTATGAAATAAATAATTTTAAACTTTGTCGAGATTGGTCAAAAAATAATTACTCTCTCCGATTCACAATAAGTGACCAATTTACTTTTAACACACCCATTAAAAAAATACTAAATTCTATACAAAAATACCTAGTATGACTAAACTACTCTCAATTAAACATTTAATGTGAGGAGTAAGAATTTTTTTTAGGAATATGTACATAGGGATCTATTGGAAACAACTTCTCTGCCCTATCGGGGTAGGGGTAAGGTCTGCATAGGCATTACCCTCCTCAGACCCCACTTTGTGGGACTTTACTGGGTAATTGTTGTTGTTATTGTACATAAAAGTTATTTTGTAAAAACAAATTGAATTCTTTCTTGATTATATAACTCGACACTTATTTTAAACCAAAATAAAGAAAAAACTAATTACTTATTGTGAACCGAAAAGCGTAAAAAACTAATGAGTCTCCAAATCTCAGAAAAGTAAAGCCATCTTTGGTGGATCTATTCAAAATTGAATCCCTTTCCTCACTACCAAAAAAAGAATAGAAAAAATTACATAATACACTACTTTAGCAATAAAGTACGAATCAGTGACCTTATTAAAAAGTCAGAGTAACTTCAAAAACCAGCTCCACGCGCCAGCCCATAGTGTGAGTGAGAATTCCCGGCGAAAAATCCTCTTGTCCCAGCTCTCTTCCCCCTATATTTATTTCCAATTTCCACAAACTGTCCAAAGGCCAGCTTTTTTCTCTCTTTCTGCATATACAAAAAAGTACACAAGAGTTTTCGAGAGAAGAAAGGGAGGGCAATAATATAACTATGGCTTCTGAATTGATCTACCGGGGACCGGAATCACAGCCGGTTCCCGACGTTTACACTCCGAAACCAGACAAGCCATGGTTGAGTGTAATTCGACCCGTTCGTTACTTGTTACGCGAACAACGCATCGTTTTCCTATTTGCAGGCATTGCTATCGCCTCTTTAATCTTCGCCCTTTTGCCCTCGTCTCGTTCGGGCAGCTTAAATTACGCGAACAGCGCGATCTACGACTCCTACTTACCCTCCGACTCGACTCAGTCTCAGGTTGCTCACCGTATGATCTACCAGAACCGACCCGGATTCGGGTCGTTCAATTCGGGCGGGAAGATCCCGTTGGGCTTGCAACGTAAGGGTTTGAGGATCGTAGTGACCGGTGGTGCCGGTTTTGTAGGTAGCCATCTTGTCGACCGTTTGATTGCTAGAGGTGATAGCGTGATCGTCGTTGATAACTTTTTCACCGGTCGGAAAGAGAATGTTATGCACCATTTCGGTAACCCTAGGTTTGAGCTCATTCGACACGACGTCGTTGAGCCACTTTTGCTTGAAGTTGACCAGATCTATCACCTTGCTTGCCCAGCTTCCCCTGTTCATTACAAGCATAACCCCGTCAAGACTATTATATCCTTTTTATTTTCGTAATTACTATTCATTTTAAATTGTGCTGTGTTTTGGTTTCTAATTCAATTTTTATATGCCGTAATATTATTAATTTTGGATTAAAAACACGTTCATCCTTGACGGAGTAATTTTACAAGACTAATGTGGTGGGGACATTGAACATGCTGGGATTAGCTAAAAGAGTCGGTGCGCGGTTTTTGCTAACGAGCACCAGCGAAGTGTACGGTGATCCATTAGAACATCCACAGAAGGAGACATACTGGGGCAATGTTAATCCCATCGGTTAGTTTCTTTTTTTTATTTAAATTTCATTTTTTAAATTTGATTTTCGTACAATAATGTTAGCATTTGCTGCTGGTAATGTGTCTGGACACAATAATGAACGTGAAAGGGTACGGCTCACGTTAGTGTTGGGTCCTAAGGGTTGTGACTAACGTGAGCATTGGCAGGCTTTTTTTAAGGAACCGAGTCGTGCGTCGTATGAATGTGGAGCCACGTGTTCAACGACGATGACAACTAATGAAGTTTTTCTTTCCTTAGATCCGGTCGGGAAATTAAAGTTTGTCAACTATTAAACCGTGATTTGCGGGTCCGGCCGCTTCATTCCACCTATCTTTTTCTTTATCATTTAATTGGCGCGCCTTTTTCTCTTGAATCTTCTCTCTCTGTCTTTTATTATTAGGTTTTGTTCTAGAATAAAATAAATTAGCTTAAGTAATATATACTACGTATATTTTTGTCTTTTTCTCTTCTTTTTTTCAAGTTTTTAATATATGAAAGATGAATAGTTTTACCATAAAGGAAGAGGAAAAAAATGTAATTGGACTAGTAGTTGTTTTTTTGCTAATGGACTAGTAGTTATTAAGAGTTAATGAATTCGTACAGAATGTTGTAGTGGAATTACGCCCAAAGAGTGTGATTTAGTTGATAAAGCCATAGAATCGTGAGGTCTCAAATTCAAATTCAACTACAGCAAAAATCATTAGATAATTTCTCATCTGCCTGAGCTTTAGAGTTACCCAGTACTTGTGCTTTTGGGAGATAGTACCTGGTGTATGAGCAAATTGGCTCGAACATCACCATCATAAAAAAAAAAATAATGCAGTTGAATTACAACAACAACTACCCAGTAAAGTCCCACAAAGTGAGATCTAATGCGTACGCAAACCCTACCCCTACCCCGATGGGGCAGTTGAATTATAACATGAATCTCCCGCTGATATGATAATAGTCTTTCTTAAAGCCAAGTTGTCTGGGAGCCTTGGAGCAACGGCCAAATTGTCTCCGTGTGACCTATAGGTCATGAGTTTGAGTCGTGAAAGTACGGTCGTTCTTCGGACCATGCGTGAATGCGGGATGTTTTGTCAACATAATGTCCTTTTTTAGTCTCTTTTTTGTGTGTATATTCTAATGTAAATCTGGAATAGTTACAAATGTCTGAGTAGTACGGGGTGTACTGACCAAGAAAGGTGAATAACAGGTGTCCGAAGTTGCTACGATGAGGGAAAGCGAACGGCTGAAACGTTGGCCATGGACTACCACAGAGGTGCTGGCGTCGAGGTTTGTACTTTCCCTCCATTTTTCAATCCATATTCGAGGTTAAAATGAAGTTTAACTAAGTTATCTTTTATAATTGAAGTTTACACTTATTGACAGTTCAGAGTTCAGACTCCATAGATAATGTAACTGTAATTTTTCTGGCATTACATGGACAAAAAAAAAGCTCAGAAATAAGCAAAACTATAAAAGTTTAACCACATCTCTGGAGACAGATGTAGTATTTCTCTATTGCACACATACTTGGTCGGTTACCATATTTTGTAGGTTACCAGTCCATGTTTGATATAAAAAGTTGCATGTAATTGGCTTTTATATGAGTTGATTGTGAAAAAAAATTTGAAGTGTATGTTAGTCAAACTTGTGTTGCTATTCTAAAATTATGTTGATGTATGCATGTGGTTGCAGGTGAGGATTGCTAGGATCTTTAACACCTATGGACCTCGTATGTGCATTGATGATGGTCGCGTTGTCAGCAACTTTGTCGCTCAGGTGAACTTCCACCTACCAAAATATAAAAATCTAATGTGAACTTTAATGGATTCTTAAATTGCATTTAAAAAAGAAGCAAAAAGCAAATATAATATTTGCATTCTTGTAAACCATAATTTCACCTTGCGTACAGGCCTTAAGAAAGGAGCCTTTGACGGTTTATGGAGATGGGAAGCAGACAAGAAGTTTCCAATTTGTTTCAGATCTGGTAATGCACTCTACTTTTTTCTGTTTTTCCTACTTTTTGCCTATTTTATTATGTTGTTACCTTTTCAGTATTAATGCCTCACTGCTTGCTTCTCAATGTGGCTTTCAAATGGAAGATTCCTTAATAATTGACGTTGCCATCCTAGATGCAAACTGGTTTTGCTAAATAGTATATCAATGTGAAAAGTTCTTTTGTAAGAATGCACATACATTGTACAACATGAGAAGAAACCATTTTTAATATCTTGGACCTAAAGCCTAAAGGGTCCCGAGTCTGTTACAAGGATAAAAATTGTAGTGTGGAAGCACATGCCATGTTCAACTAGAAGCCAGAGCTGGGACCAGTGGTTTTTTGGATTTAACTTTTTTGGAGAAGTTAAATAATTTTTTATGTTGAGAAGACTGGATTTAACTGACAATGTAAATAATTTTTACATTATCATATATTTACCTTTATTGCAGGTTTTCCTCAAAAAGGATTTACTTTATTTGCTAGATTATCAAATTAGAGTTATTATATACAGTTAGTTTGTTGTCATTTTAACCCGATGATGTAAAATAATTTTTCTATTAGTGCATATATGTTGGAACTATTTCTTTTATTCTTTTGTACCTTCACTTGCCCCCCACTCTTTTTAGTGTTCAACTCATTAGCAAACTTCAGGTTGATTGAGATTAGCTTAGTACATAGATTTCTTAACTTAGTCAAAGTTGGACACTGTAAGTTTTAGTGTGTATAAAGTTACAAGATATCGTGGGAGTCAGCTGTTTCTTGAGACCAATTATGTAGTGAAAATGAAAAACCATGGGTTGTAATCTTGAGTTTTCAAGAGTAAGAATCTAAAGTTTGTTTTATTTTGGTTACTTGTGAAGGTTGAGGGCCTTATGCGCTTGATGGAAGGAGAACACGTTGGACCATTCAACCTCGGAAACCCTGGCGAATTCACAATGCTTGAACTTGCTAAGGTATGCATGACATATTTTCCAACCATCCAAGTCCTCTTGTTGAGTCTTGGATTCTCCAGATTTACGATATACTTTCTTCGCATTGACATTTTACAGCTTGGTTAGGTCTTATCAAACTAGACTTCATCAGCTAATCAAAATGATTAAACTAAGTACTACATTATCAACAGTTTAACTTGTATAAATTGACAATATGAAATCTTTTTTACATTATCAGATCACCTAGAAATAAATACAAATAACCATCCATAAAAAATGGAATTAATAACCTGAAGAATAAGGCAGGTGAGATGCTACAACATGTTTAAATATGTCAGTGTGAAAGTTCTTTTCACCGTCAGTATGCATGAGTTAAATTCTATTGTCAGTTTACCACATTTAGGTGACACGTATCATTTATGGTGCAGGTGGTCCAGGAAACCATTGACCCAAATGCTCAGATTGAGTTCAGACCAAACACAGAGGATGACCCACACAAGAGGAAGCCTGATATCTCAAGGGCTAAAGAGTTGCTTGGTTGGGAACCAAAAGTGGCTCTCAGGAAAGGACTGCCTATGATGGTGCAAGACTTTAGGCAACGTATTTTTGGTGACCACAAAGAAGATACTTCTTCAGCCACCACAGCTTAATAGAGAGTGTATTTGGATATTGTTTATGTTTTTTTAAATCGGTCAGGGGCGAGATGCACCGCGGCGAAAGATGACTCTTATGCTCATTTAGTTCAGCAAAAGTGCAGGCAGCAGTAGACTGAGCCCCCTAGTTCTTTGAATAGTTTAATAGTTGTTCATCTTACGTTCCCTGTCAATTTTGTAATTCTATTGTCCTTTTTCAACACTTGATGTAGACGAGCAACCTCCATTATTATCATAAGAATAAACAGGTTCCTGTTTTTTCAATTAAAGTGGGACTTGATTGTCATTATTGGGGCTGTTTTCTCATTTAAGGCAAAGCTCTCCTTGAAGAAATTCAAGTGAAATAAAATTAGAGGATCGTGACAACCAAATGAGCTTGCCTTAACTAAACTTTTATAATCTATAGTATTGGCGTTATAACTTTTAATACATGCTAAAAGGAAATGCATCTAGCTTCTGATAGCACAGAGCGGATGTTAACCTCTTGAAACAAAAAGCTAATACTGTTTGTTTTTTGAGAAATTGGAACACTAATGTTATTAATACTAGTAACCAATAGCCATATTACATTCCACTTAGGGCTTATTAGTTTCCAAATTCAGCCAATTTAGTACATTATTCGAAATAAACCTAAACACAGTATGTTCCACCTTTGTCTTCTAGAAACTGGGTTTCCACAAAATGGGGAGGAAGCGGAAACCTCAGCTTGATTTAGACTGGGCTGCTTACAAGCTTCCTTTGCCAAATCATGGGACACTTTGGGTGTAGTTGGTACGAATGAAAATGTTTTTGATGGAAAATATTTTTTAGTGTTTGGTCAGAGAGCAGAAAATATTTTTTAAGGGGTGTGGGTGGCGATGGGAAATGGGAGGAAGGTTGGAAAAGTGTTTTGGAAAATGTTTTCCCTTCTCTTGATAGGGAAAATATTTTCCTCCAATTGGAGAAAATGAGTTCATGAGAAAAATATTTTCTAAAATATTTAAGCCAATCAAACATGGGAAAATTAGCATTTTCCTGAAAATATTTTCCTTCAAACCAAACACACCCTTGGTTTGCTTGCCTAAAGCAATGCTTGACCACCACCTTCTCCAGCTGGAACTAAGGCTGGCATGTGGGCCGGTTACGCCCGAGCCCGGCCCAGGCTCGTGAGCCCATATGGGTAGTGGGCCTAAACGGGCCTAACCGTTTAAGCCTGGAACCAGTTGGGTGTGGGCTCATAAGTGGGTCGGCCCTCATCAAAAAGCCCGCGAGATCGGGATCGTTTGGGCCCGGGACCGTCTTCTAAGTGGTCCGGTTCAACCAGTCCTAAACAGGCCTAAACGGGCTCAAACGGGCCCAACGACTATTTTTTTTAAAAAAAATATTCCAAAAAAAAGTTTAGCCATTAGAAAACTTTAAAAAATGGTCGTTGGCCTGCAAAAATAGCCGTTTGCTATTTCTAAAATAGCTATTTTACCTCCCCCCAACTTTGCTTTAACCCAAAACTTTTTATAATTACACTTTTTCCCCTATTTTCAACTATAAATACTCCTTCATTCTTTCATTTTTCTCACAAAATCATCAATCTCTCTCTAATTTTCTTTATTGTTGCAATTTGTGAAAATGTAAGCCTTAGATAAAAAAATTAAGGCCGAGCCCACTTAGGACCGGCCCACATTACACCCTTAGCTGGAACATGAGTCACCTACATTCACATATAATAACATTGTACGTTGGATAACCATAATCAAGTCACTGAAGCACGTCTGTTGAATCGGCTTCTATTTCCAACGGCCATAGTTAAAGGTCACATGCAAGTAGGCCTTTTTGCATAGCTAAAATTTCTGCTTGGATAGGCGTAGCAATATGTGTAAGTAACGTTAAAGCTAACCACCAAGTCTCCTGAACTGCTCCGAAGATGACTTCACAAAGTCCAGATCAGAGCTTCAAAATCCCCATCCCTATTCCATCCAGTAGTTGGTTTAAGCTATTTACTATGATGAGCTTTTCTTCATGTTTCCATTAGGTTCCCTAGCTATGATAAATTTGAATTTCATGGCATTTTGGAAAACATTCTTAAGAGAAGGATGATAGTATTATTCTGATTATTATTGTTTCCGTTGAAATAGATGCTCCCTAAAATAAAGAAAAAGATCCTCCCAGGTGAGATAATTGTTGTCAAGAGTGACATTGGGAACATTTATGCCGAGGATCCAATTGTTAGGATCAATGGTAATGAGATTTATGTAGCCCAATTTTTCCCAGAAGGCATTCACAATAGACCCAATTTTCCCCAGAAGACATTTGCATAGGATAGGTTTCATCTTCGTTTTTGCACACAGGATAGGTTGCATTCACATTCATGCCAATATCACTAAAACATGATCTACAAGGAAATCTGTTGTGAAAGCATTTCCATTTTTTAATCTTGGTAGGTGGAGTTGTCAGATTCAAGTGAAATCCTTATCATCAATGAGTATAACAAGAACTTGTACTAAACCTACCGTTACTGCGGAGGGACCATATGGGAGTGTCCAATTTATTAGCATGCTTATAATTATTTATAGTTTTAATGTCATCAGTAATATACCGTCAGGGCGGGGCCATTTGATTTATTATCTAGTTATGCAAGAATTGTTTAGTGCAGTAATAATAATTCAAAAATTATTACACAACGAATAACAATACGAAACTATTAGGCGTAATAACACATGAATTATCACTGTATAAATTATCTAATTTAAGAGCATTTTTAGTTTAGATGCACGTATTCACGCGCGAATTCACGTACAGTTGTTGGTAAGAAATCATTTGATTCACAACATGAAACTCCGATTAACTACTGCAAAGTTTTCTATGTTTTAATTCTACATAGAATAACAACATCAATCCAGTAAAATCTAACAAGTGAAACATGGTAGTGTGTACGCAGACCTTACCCCTAACTCGAAGGAGTAGAGAGACTGTTTTTGAAAGACTTTCGGCTCAAGAAGACGATGGTCTTTCGAAAACAGAGAGTTAATATAAAGATTTTTGCTGAATCTTATACATCAATTCAAACCACCATTGCACTCTCTTGCAACCATGAATAGAATGCAGTTTAACGGGTATGGGAAAAAAATTACGCTTCATTTATCATATTCATTCATTTGGTTATCTTTACCACCATTGCAAACTCGCCTAGTTCATGTACCAAAACTCGAGCATGGTTCAAGTATCCAAGCCCATTCAATGACCACTGTATCTGGAGTTATGAAAGGTAGGCATCCTACACATTAGCCGATCATAACATTCAACATACAAGAAAAGTTAACAGTACGTAGCAGAACAGCAAAATCCTATTTCAAGTCTTACAGCACCCTCCACTAATCAAGTCGATGTTCTACCAAGGTAAATTCCTGAATACGAAAAGTTATACAAGGTCCTAGCTGCTTCACAAGTTTTGCTCCAAATCACTCACAAACCCGGTTCAGCTACATTGCACAAGTGTAATTAGCTTACAAAGTAATAAGGGAAAGCAGATAAATACACGAAAATAAAAGGATGTCAGAACACCGATGTGCCCAATATTGGGCCATCCGGAAAACAAATCATGAATTTCTAACACTGACAAAACGTATCTGAAGTAGAAAAGCACAAACATATAGGAAATTATTCATTTCAGTATGCACACGGAAATAGCTTCATAGAAATGTTAGGAAAACAAGTGTGCACACGATTCTCTAATTCCTTATTCCGCACATGAGGCGAACTCTTTTAGTAATACAACATGCAGATTTTCATCCTAGAATTGCTTCCTAGTCCCTACCATTGAGCTTCCCATCTTCCGTATCCAAAATTACACAAATGATTCCTCATTTTTGTAAAGACCACATCTCATTTATGAACCATTTTCAACGTTCACCAAATAACAAAAGCCTTTTTTCTGTCTCCATATTCCCAGCTTGAAAAAAAAACCTGAAATTACTCTTGCTGTCATTTCCTACGATTAATCTTCCTACCATGGTATTATTACCCCCCAGATGACAGCTCACTCAGCACTTCCTTTACAAAATGACACTTAATCGAATGATAGCATTAATCATTTCTGAAGTTCCAAATTTCATTTTAAATTGTTGATAAATTTCACAAAAATGAATTCAAAAAACTTCCTAAGCATTCACATTTTGTGTACCAAACACTTGATTGCATAATAGCAGGTTAAAAGGGAATTGCAATTCAAAGATAGACTGATGAAATGACGAACCAGCTCGCAATTCAACTCAAATTACTCCAACCACCATAAAAAAAACCAATGTGAAAGATCCAGCAATACCTCTACTTGGGATTCCGGAGGACAATGATCACAGAATCTCCCCGAAGGAACATCTTGCTAATAAACCTATCTTTGTTAACAGGTTGAGCCTTCTTTTTTCCTTTTCCGGTCTTGGGAACCTGAAGAATAAACATACACAACTTAGATAAGTGGAGCTCTCTGGCGCAAGTTACAAATCCAAGACACAAGACACATTATCCAAAACAAATTGACTAAGAAAATCCAGGAAAAAACCAACCTCAGTCCACATTTCTCTAACATTTTCAAGCACCATGTTGCAGTGACGATCGAACGCCCTCACACGACCGAGAAGTTTCCTGTTGTTCCTACAGTTGATGAGCACCTACAAACCAGAAAACAACCAGAAAGAAATCTGTAGGACAACTGCATATGTCGATGCTCTTTCACAAAAAAACTCAAGCTTGCATTTAGTTATAGAGTATTGAAATTGAGATCTATGACAAATGAGAAAGTACACTGGCATGAAAAGCAAATGGACGACATAAATAAGGCTCTAGATCTGCTTTAGTCAATTTTTATATAATTAGTATTACTACACAAGCATGACATAAAAAAGACGTCAGTAAAGGCGCTAAAGTCTATTAGATACCTGTGTGTTATTCTTAACACTCATCATCAGGACAGAAAGTGGGCCAGTGTTGAACTCCTCTTCCTCATTTTTCACCTGCAAAAAAAAAGGGGGCTCCATTAGCGAACACAAAGGTCAGATTCACTGGGGACCAACGAGGTCCATCCCTCTATAAAACCAAAATAGAAGGGCATATACTCACTATGTTCTTAAGCTGGATAATGTACCAATTACAATTTTGAAGCTAAAACTTTGACATCCAGAAGGCGGACAAAAAAGCAAGATACATATGGAAAATGGACAATAAGGTCATGTGTAAGGATGAATAAACCAAGACGAAAAGAAATGAGAATAGGATGCCTGTTAAAGAAGAACAACAAAATTTAAACCAAGCTTCCAGGAAATCCAATGTTGCAAGACGAGAAAAGACTGACAGCACTTGCATGGAGGTGAGTGCAAACCCAGGGTTAGAACATAATGTCTTCTAGATCAACTATTTCAACCAATAAATTTTACTTTGTATTTTGCAAATATATAGGGAAAATACATTGAAGAAATAAGATACTCCATTTTTTAATGCACCTGATGCTGTAGAAAGGCACTCAAGTTTATATGCTATAACCATCATGCCAGTTGCTGCACCATATTACATAGCCACCAATAAAGGATTATCAAATAATTTTTGGTAGCTATATTGTTATTTGAAGCACCCAAGGGTGTGGTCTAATGGGCAATAAAGTGGGTACAAATCTCGGAGACTAGTTTTTAAATACTAATACCAACAGGGACAAAATATTAGGTGATTCTTCCCACCTGCCTAAGCCAAGGCTTAGGCAGAGTTACCCTATAACCGTGTTAGTGAGACCTGTAACTGTGCTATGGAGAGGTAATAGTGCTAGTGAGAGGTAGCAGGTACCTTGTGGAATAGTGAAGGTGTCCGCAAGTTGGCCCGAAACCGCCTTTAATACAAAAAGAAGCTATATCGTTATTTAAAGGTCCAAGTGGTGATTCAAATGATTTAACCTAAGACATGTCAATCGCCAATGTGACAGGTTGAAAAAAACTCTCTCAATCATGACTTCAAACTATCTCAAACAATTTCTTGACTGAAAGAGGAGGTGTAAATCCTATTCTCTTTCTAAAAAATACTAGATGTATCGCATACGGGAAGGATGATGGCTACCAAGTACCAACAAAAGAAAATCTAATTGAATACATGGCACTAAGGTGAAAAGAAGAGAGAAAAGAAACAAGAAATAACCAGTAGACGGTCCCTAAAATATAAATAGATAACGACACAGGAAAAGCCAAGGGAAAAATACGAAATCAATAATGAAAGCTATAAATAGGCAAAACACTTGCAAATTAAGCTGACTTACAGGGGCATCCTCTTCCATTGGCCGACTGCAAAAGAGCAAAAGAAAAAAGGAAAACGAATTAGGAACCTTCACTTTGCTAATATTTCATTAATATAAGAATCAGCAAGAATATAGAAACATCAAAATTCAGCAACAAAACATGAGAAAATAACCAGGTGTTTTTTCTTTCTAATTTCTACTATTATATAAATCCAACTGTCTTGTTAGCCTTTTATTCTAGCCAAAAAAAGGATTCTACTTCTGATTTGCATGAGATAACATAAGTTAAAGCTTGATAAAGTGCAGAGTCAACAAAAGGAATTAAGAGCAGTAATAATAAAGAGCTAGAGAAGCTACCATCCCTATTTACAAAGGCAAGAGTTCATGCAACAGGAAACCCAATACACACAGTACAAGGAAAGTTCTATTTTAATGAAGAAAAGGGAAGTCTTCTTTTACTGTACCCAAAAGTGTGGCCTAGAGGTCAATGAAGTTATATCTCAGGTACAAATCTTAGCAAAGGAATATGTGATTTCTTCTCATCTGCCTAAGTCTTGGTGGGTAGAGTTACCCAGTAAACTAAGCCAGTTACCAAGTGTAACAATCGAGGTGTGGCCTAGAGATCAATGAAGTTATATCTCAAGTACAAATATTAGGAAAGGAAAAAAATACTATGTGATTTCTTCTCATTTGCCTAAGTCTTGGTGGGTAGAGTTACCCAGTACACTAAGCCAGGTACCAAGTGTAACAATCGAGGAGTGGCCTAGAGGTCAATGAAGTTATATCTCAGGTACAAATCTTAGCAAAGGAAAAAACACTATGTGATTTCTTCTGATCTGCCTAAGTCTTGGTGGGTAGAGTTACCCAGTACACTAAGCCAGGTACCAAGTGTAACATTCGAGGTGTGCGCAAGCTGGTCCGGACAGAGGAATCATCAAAACAAAAGAAAAAAGGACCCAAAAAGAAAAAAAGGAACCCTCCAAACAAAGAGCAGAACAACAACAACAACAATGCCTTGGTCCCAAACTAGCTAAGGTCGAGTATATGAATCTTCTATATCTATTCAGTCCATTCAGACCTATTTCATCTCATTATTAGTGAATCATTTTTCTTTAAAGCCAAACAACAAGAATCTCAAAAGCTGTACATATTTGGTCCAGAAAATATAGATAAATACTTCAATTTCCTGGTCTGAAAATTTGCTTTACCAAACCATCAAATACTAGGAACGAAAGTGGTCTAACATATGTAATATGCTAAAGAAGTTGATATAATGACAAGAAAAAACCTAAAATATAGGAGTTTTACGTTTTCAGGGAAACCAGATAATCCAACTAAAGCTAATCTGTAAAATTGCGCAGAGAAGATAAAACATTAAAAAGAACAAAGGAGAAGCGTCAAGTAGCAGTAAAACTTACCTCATCTTCGATCAAATGTGAAGAAATTCAACAGCAAAAGAGAGATTAGTGACTGAAAAAAAAAGAGGGTTTAAAGAGGGGACAGTCGAAAGAACTTTTCATCGCCAAGTAATGTTAAAGCAGGAGAGACTATGGGCTGGGAGAGACATAAACGGAGGCCCAAGCTTGGCCCAAGATAAAGACAAGAATTGGTATTTAACCTTGACATTTTTACTCTCCCTTTTTAAAAAGAGAAACTTTCATAAACCACTATGTTTTAGTGGTTATTAGCTAGTTGTAGCTATCATCTACTATATTACTTTTTATAGTTATGTTTTCAGATTTTTTAGAGTGTATTCGATGTATTTAAGTTACTGTATTCATGCATACAATAGCATTTCTAGGCGTGAAATAAGGGATTACAGCTAGACAAATTTTTGTATTCGAGTGTATTTGATTGTATTCATGGCGTGAAATATGGGATTACAGCTGGACAGATTATTGTAATCGACTGCATTCAACTGTATTCACGGCATGAAACAGGGGATTACACTATTTTTAAATCGAAAATGAATCAATTAACTTAATACACTCCTAATATAACTCAACAAACTCAATTATAACACACAAATTTTGTATTTTCAGTTATAAAAAAGATTTTCAACTAAAAAATGCCCCAAAAACATAGAAATCTTCAGAGAAATTATATAATACGTCTGAATACATAAATTATGTTAATTAAAAAAACATATGAATACATTCGTGGAATATAGCGAGACAGTGAATACAATTAAATACATAAAATACAACGGGATATATTAAAATACAATGGAAAAAAACAATGAATACAATGAAATTTGAAATACATAGAATACAGCGAGATACATTGAAATACAATGGAAAAAAAGACAATGAATACAATGAAATACAACGAGATACATTGAAATACATTAAAATATATTAACGAAAAATTCAAGTTGCTCAGCCCTTGACTCCGTCGTCTTTGTTCAAGAACAAGCGTAATGTCGTCTCGTTGAAGCAACATCAGTATCCAATCCTCGCTCGTCGTCACCGTTGCCTCCGATTGCCGACAATCCAGCGTCGCCTTTAATTCCAACTGATGTTCATACCGCTTGGTTTGTATATTCTTTTTGAAACATGGATGTTGATTCCCTTGAAAAATAGTGCTACGTTCAGATCTGGCTATTGTTCATTGCTTCTTTATTTTACCTGAAATAACAAATGATCATATACGTTACCAGTCAAGTCTGATATGTTCTTTTGATCACAATAATACTCTTCTTTTTAGTTAGAGCTACCTACAAGAAGAAGAAAAGAGGATATGAGATCGGGAAGTAGAGAGGGAGGGAGAATAGATATGGGGTAGGGGATAGGAGAAATTTGAGAGGATATGAGAGAGAAAATAATACAAAGCTTATTTTATGACTTAAGGGTAGGAGATATTCATAAATAAATATTTGGCTATAAAAAATCAAAAGGTAGCTATGGAATATAATTTTTTAAAAGAATATATATTTAGAATAAATAAGGTATCAACCTTTGCTATAGTGGGTAACTAATCCTTTTAGAAGAGAAACTATTCTCATAAATGATAGTAGACTTTGTTTATAAAAATGGCATATTTTTTACCCTTTTAGCACTTTCACGTTGATAACTCTATTAACTAAGGAATCCCTCTACATTAATTCACTTTTTACTATATTTCCTTTTCCCTCACTCTTCCATAATTTCTTTTTTCTCTTCTATAAATAACACTTACCCAAATATATCAAAGATTCTGAAAGAAGTATACCTCAAAAATAATTTCCTCTGCACAATAAGAATTTCAGTACTATTTTTTTTTTTTTTGAGTTTTAAAATTTTTTCTGTACAATTTTATTTTAACTCAAAATATACCTTTAATATATTTCAAGTATATTATATTGCATTCCATCAATATGTGATATATATTTTTTATATGTATTTACACCACATATATAACTTATATATATACATCATAATACATAATTATATCGATATTATTCAAAGTATATTGCTAGCAAATACTTTACATAAAATTTAATCTAAAATATTAACATGCCAATAATATATATATATATATATATATATATATATATATATATATATATATATATATATATATATATATATATATAGGATATATATATATATATATAGGAAAAAAATATGTCACATATATTGTTTATATACGGATAATTTACACAAATATTCACGTTAGATTAGTGCAAAATATAATAGGTATATTAATAATATCTATTTAAATATAAATAAGTGTATAAATAACATTTGCATATGCATATATATATATATATATATATACACACACATATTTTTTTCTAAAAAATACATGATTTATAATATACCACAAACATACATTATATTTTTTCACGGAATCTATGTATTTTATTTCATTAGAATATACGGATATATTATTTTGCTAGGATTAAGTTGAATAAAAAGGTCCATGTATGAAAAGAAAAAAAAACTGTTATGGAATGGATCGATGATATATTATTAAATATAAAGACGTATATATATATATATATATATATATATATATATATATATATATATATATATATATATATNTGCCCTCTCTTTTGTGCAAGAACCACCTCGACCCGCCGGGCGACATTGGCAGCCGGCTGAAAATATATCTCACCCCTAGTCCCCTTGGCCATCTGAAACCTGATGGGGTGAGTGATTCTATCTATAAATCTCCTCACCCTCTCCCTCTCAATAGGAAGAAAAAGAAGATCATGACAGGATAGATCCACAAACCGGGTCTCGTACTTAGTAACAGTCATACTGCCCTGCTGGAGACACTCGAACTGCGGACGATAATCCTCTCTCAATATGATAGGGAGGAACTTCTATAGGAAGAGCTGAAAGAATTGGTCCCAAGTAAGAGCAGGCAACCCAGTTGGTCTGGTCAACACATAATCTCTCCACCATTTCTTGGCGGAACCCGTCATCTGAAATACAACAAAATCGACCACATTGGTCTCCACTATACCCATGTTCCGTAGCACCTCATGGCAGATGTCAAGATATATATATATATATATATATATATATATCTTGACATCTGCCATGAGGTGCTACGGAACATGGGTATAGTGGAGACCAATGTGGTCGATTTTGTTGTATTTCAGATGACGGGTTCCGCCAAGAAATGGTGGAGAGATTATGTGTTGACCAGACCAACTGGGTTGCCTGCTCTTACTTGGGACCAATTCTTTCAGCTCTTCCTATAGAAGTTCCTCCCTATCATATTGAGAGAGGATTATCGTCCGCAGTTCGAGTGTCTCCAGCAGGGCAGTATGACTGTTACTAAGTACGAGACCCGGTTTGTGGATCTATCCTGTCATGATCTTCTTTTTCTTCCTATTGAGAGGGAGAGGGTGAGGAGATTTATAGATAGAATCACTCACCCCATCAGGTTTCAGATGGCCAAGGGGACTAGGGGTGAGATATATTTTCAGCCGGCTGCCAATGTCGCCCGGCGGGTCGAGGTGGTTCTTGCACAAAAGAGAGGGCAGGGGTCTGATAAGAGACCACGTCATTTCGGTGGGTTCAGTGGCACCTCGTCTAGGGCAGGGGTACTTTTGGTAGAGGCCATCCTCCCAAGCCGTTTAAATCAGCACACCAGGCATCTCACAGTGTTTCAAGTGGTCGCGACCCTCATATGTATCATCTCGAACATCTAGCCTACAGTGCACCACCAGCTCTTATTAGTGCACATCCGCTTCAGAGTTTTTAGGGTGGTTACTCAGGGCGACAGGGTCAGTTTTAGGGTCAGTCGCCACATCAACCGAGGTCCTGTTATATTTGTGGTGACTCGAGTCACATTGCTAGGTTTTGCCCTAGGGCACCGGGCAGCTCACATGAGCAGGGTTCTCGTGCCATGGTTCTGGCACCAATTTCTACACCGCCTGCTCAGGCAGCTAGAGGCAGAGTCAGGCAGCCATAGGTAGAGGTCAGACTATTAGAGGTGGAGGTCAGGCCGTTAGAGGTGGAGGCCAGCCAGTTAGAGGCCGTCATAGGGATGTGGTTCAGAGTGGTGGGGCTCAGCTCCGATGTTATGCTTTCCTAGCCAGGCCTGAGACTGAGTCATCTAACGCTGTTAGCACAAGTATTACTTCAGTTTGCCATAGGGGTGCTTCAGTTCTATTAGGTACAGGCTCTACTAATTCCTACGTGTCATGCTATTTTGCTTCGTATCTGGTTGTGCCTCGTGATTCTTTGAGTGCTCCTGTGTATTTGTCCCCGCACCTGTGGGAGATTCTATTGTTGTAGATCATGTCTATTATTCGTGTGTGGTCACCATAGGGAGTCTTGAGACTAGTGTAGATCTTCTACTTCTTGATATGGTTGATTTTGATGTCATATTGGGCATGGGGGAGGACTTTATCCTACACGAACGCGGAACCATGGTCGCGAACGCAGAGCACTGGGGGCCTGCTCTACGTGAACGCGGCTGGTCACACGCGAACACGTAGTATAGTGGGTGGGGGCTGGGAATCTGAAGTTGTTCTACGCTAACGCGAGCCCAGGCTCGCGAACGCGATGACTAGGGGGGACAGACCATCGCTAACGCATGCAACTCCTCACGAACTCGTAGGCCGTTTGGGCCGCTGCACTTTGCAATCGTGTCAGGCCCTTCACGAACGCGAAGAAGGCCTGACGCCCAGTGATTTAAATGTTCCAAAGTCGGGATTTCACCCATTTTTTATAAACCTTCAATTAGAGCTCGGCCTAGAGGCGATTTTGAAGGGAAAACTCAACATCAATTCATAGTGAGGTTGAGATTTATAACATAAAGGGTGATGTTGTGCTGATATTATTGCTTCATAGTGAGGTTAAGAGTAAAAGCATGAAGGGTGGTGCCGTGCAGTTTTGTTCATTATGTTTTATTAACTTTTGCTGGTTAAAAGATTATTGAGTGTTCTTATTATCATTCCATGTAGTGGTTATCATATCTTGTGCCCTTTTTTCGCATGTCCCCACCCAAAATCACATGTTTAGATTTTACTTGTTATTGTTGTACGTATATTTGTCATGACCCATTTTATCCCTCCGTAAGGTGTCGTGACGGTACCTAGTCTCAACAACTAGGTAAGCCTATTATTGCAAAAATTGAAAATAAACATAAAGATAAAACCCAAATAGTATAATTTAATAAGTATGGATAGTGCCACCCCGCATACAATAACATCACTCCAAAAACCCGGAATGTCGCCAGTCACAAGCTACTAAAAATCTATGTTCCGCTATACAAAATGTCTGAAGAAAAAGAAAATTTCTACGCAGGGAAATAGGAGGGAATCCGAGGTCAGTGGACACGAGCAGAAGTACCTTAAAGTCTCCTCGAGCAACAATCACACTCTAAAGCCGGGGCTGATAGCTCGTACCTGGATCTGCACACGGAAAACATGTGCATGAAAGGGCATGAGTACACCATAATGGTACCCAGTAAGTGCCAAGTCTAACCTTAGTCGAGTAGTGACGAGGTCAGATCAGGTCCGTACCGGTCTAAATATAATGAACTAAAGCAGTAAGAGATATAAATATATTCTACAGTAAACTAGTTAAGGAAGTTCACAAAAATAACAGTAAAGGAAGACATCGGCTCAGAACAAGGAAATACAACAGGGGAATCTCCCGGGATACCGTCCCGTACTCCCAAAGTAAATATGTAGTGCTGGGGGGTCTCCCAGAATATGTTCGTAGCACCAAAGTAAATATGCAATACAGGGGGATCTCCGGAAATACGTTCGTAGTCCCAAAATAAATATGCAGTGTTGGGGGATCTCCCGGAATACGTCCATAGTCCCAAAGTAAATATGCAGCTCAACAATGACATGACAGTTATAGCATCAGAATTCACAATTTAGACAAAATGCAACCATGGAAAACAGGAATCTCCCTAAACATGCTGCACAGAATTTCAAATAGACTGTCAAAACACGTAGGCTTGCTTTCCTAATCTAAACAAGGTAATTAAACATAGTAGTGCTGTTCAACCAAGGGAAAATAGTTTATGATTTAGAGGAAAATAAGATTTGTTTTTTTACAACAATAGCACGTGTACGTACTCGTCACCTGACGCACACAACGCTCATGCATCAAACAATACCAAACATCCTAAGGGGAAGTTCCCCCACACAAGGTTAGGCAAGCCACTTACCTCGAACCGCTCAAATCAATCCGAAACCACGCTATTTCCATGAGTATCCAACTCTGAATGTCCCAAATCTAATCAAATCAATTGCATAATGTAAATATAACTATATTTAACTACTTTAGCTAATGAATTCGAAGCTAAGGCAAGAAAATAGGAAAACGCCCAAAAAGTATCCCCGGGCCCACGACTTGGAATTGGGTAAAAGTTACCAATTTAGAACACCCATTCACTCACGAGATCACTCGTACAAAAATCATCAAAATCTGATGCCTAAATCCCATTCAAAACTCAGAAATTCGATTGGGAAACTTTTCTCCCATTTCACTACATTTCTCACTCAATTTCCTTAATTAAATGAGAAAAACTACAGCAGATTAATGTAATAAAACAAAATTCGAGTAAGGAATCGTTACCCACAAGTTTCCTCTGAAAATCCCTCAATGAATCGCTTTCTTCCGAGCTCAAAAATAAAAAATGGAGTGAAATGATCTCAACCCTCGATTCTGTCCCTTTTTCTGCCAAGCGATCTTCGCACCTGCGGGCCTTAGGTCGCACCTGCGGGCCTTAGGTCGCACCTGCGACGCCGCACTTGCGGAAAATCCATCGCGGATGTGGAATTCACTTAAGGGGACTGGGTCCACATCTGTGGAAGAGGGGCCGCACCTGCGCGTGTAGAGCAAGGTCCGTACCTGCGATCTACAACCGCACTAGCGAAGAGTTGGTTTCATCTACAGGCATCGCAGATGCAGAATATCCTCGCACCTGCGCAGCCTGGCCAAGCTTCCCATTCTCGCACTTGTGCCTGGCTCTCTGCACGTGCGAGTCGGCGCCTGCGGTTCCCAATCTGCAGGTGCGAAACACCAGACACCAGAAAACTTCAACCATTCTCTAAGTCCAAAAATTCATTCGTTAAGCATTTGAAACACACCTGAGGCCCCTGGGACCTCAATCAAACATACCAATCAGTCTTAAAACACCATACGAACTTAGTCGAGCCTTCAAACCACCTTGAACAACATAAAAAACGTGAATTATGCACGGATTCAAGCCTAAAGAACTTTGAATTTTCCAAATTCTACGAAGGATGCCGAAACATATCAAACCTTGTCTGAATGACTTCAAATTTCACACACATGTCACAAATGACACTACGAACCTACAGCCACTTCCGGAATTCCATTCCGGGCTCGATATCAAAATTTCCATTACCAGCCGAAATCACCAAAAATCCAACTTTTGCCAATTCAAGCCTAAATCTAATATGGACCTCCAAAACACATTCCGGATGCGCTCCTAAGCCCAAAATCACCCAACAAAGCTAACAGAATTCCATTTCGGAACCATTTTCACACAGCTTTGACTATAGTCCAAATTCTAAGACTTAAGCTCTCATTTAGGGACTAAGTGTCCCAAAACACTCTAAAACTCACAACCAATCATCCCAGCAAGTCACAAGAGCAGAAATAGATATGGGGAAAGCACTTAATAGGGGTTCGGGGCTCTAAATCGCAAAACAATCGGTTGGGTCGTTACATCCTCCCCCTCTTAAAATAATTTTTCGTCCTCGAACGAGCATAAAGACATACCTAAAGCTGTGAAAAGATGAGGGTAACGGCTGCGCATATCTTGATCGGTCTCCCATGTCGCCTCCTCGACCAGCTGACCCCTCTTCTGGACCTTTACGGAAGCGATGTTCTTTGACCTGAGCTTTCTGACCTGCCTGTCCACAATAGATATTGGCTCCTCAACATAAGATAGATCTTTGTCCAACTGGACTGAGATGAAATCCAATACATGAGTCAGATCACCGTGATAATTTCGGAGCATAGAAACGTGGAACACCGGATGAACTCCTGCTAGGCTGGGAGGTAAGGCAAGATCATAAGCAACCTCCCCTACACGCCACAATATCTCAAAAGTACCAATGAACCTCGGTCTTTTATTGCCCTTCTTCCCGAATCTTATGACGCCCTTCATAGACGATACCCGAAGCAAGACCCGTTCTCGAACCATAAATTCCAAATCACGAACCTTCCAGTCCGCATAACTCTTTTGTGTAAATTGGGGTGTGCGAAGTCTATCTTGAATCACCTTCACCTTATCCAGGGCATCCTGGACCAAATCTGTACCCAACAATCGGGCATTTCCCGGCTCAAACCAACCCACTGAGGACCGACACTGCCTACCATACAAAGCCTCCTACGCTGCCATCTGAATGTTGGACTGGTAACTGTTGTTGTAGGCAAACTCCGCAAGTGGCAAGAATTGGTTCCATGACCCTCCAAACTCCATCACACAATCACGGAGCATATCCTCAAGAATCTGAATCGTGCGCTCGGACTGTCCGTCTATCTGAGGGTGAAATGTTGTGCTCATCTCTACCCTAGTATCCAACTCCTGTTGTACGACTCTCCAGAACTGTAATGTGAACTGTGTACCTCTGTCTGAAATCATGGATACTGGGATACCGTGAAGGCGGACAATGTCTCTGACATAAATTTCAGCCAATCTCTCTGAAGAATACGTAGTCAACACTAGGATAAAATAAGTTGACTTGGTCAGCCGATCCACGATCACCCAAATAGCATTGATCTTCCTCAAAGTCCGTAGGAGTCCAACTACAAAGTCCATGGTGATCCGCTCCCACTTCCACTTTGGGATCTCTAACCTCTGAAGCAAGCCACCTGGTCTCTGATGCTCATACTTAACCTGCTGACAGTTGAGACACTTGGCTACAACCTCCTCCACCAATAGTGCTGTCTCAAATCTTAGTACATCTTCGCGGCACCCTGATTGATGGAATACCGCGGGTTGTGGGCCTCCTCAAGAATTGAATCCCGAATCCCATCTAGATTGGGCACACATATCCGTCTCTGCCTCCCCATCACGCCATCATCCCCAATAGTCGCATCTCTAGCATCACCTCGTCGAACCCTGTCCTGAAGGACTAGAAGATGGGGGTCATCATACTTGCGCTCCCTGATACGGTCATAAAGAGAATACCGAGCGACCACTCAAGCCAATACTCGGCTCGGCTCTGAAATATCCACTCTCACGAACTGACTGGCTAAGGCATGAACATCCAATGATAAGGGCCTCTCTGCTGCCGGAAGATATGCCAAACTCTCCGCCTGGCGACTCAAGGCATCGGACACTACATTGGCCTTCCCCAGGTGGTACAATATAGTGATACCATAGTCTTTAAGTATCTCCAACCACCTCCGTTGTCACAAATTAAGGTCTTTTTGCTTGAACAGGTTCTTTAAACTCCGGTGATTAGTGTAGTTCTCACAAGGAACACCGTACAAATAATGACGCCAGATCTTCAAGGCGTGAACAATAGATGCAAACTCGAGATCATGGACATGGTAATTCTTCTCATGCACCTTCAACTATCTGGACGCGTAGGCATTCACCCTATCTTGCATCAACACAGCTCTAAGGCCAATCCTCGAGGCATCACAATAGATAGTGTAAGACCCCGAACCTGTAGGCAATACTAATACTGGGGTTGTAATCAAAGCTGTCTTGAGCTTCTGAAAGCTCTCCTCACACTCCTCGGTCCACCTGAATGGAGCACCCTTCTGGGTCAGCTTGTTCATAGGTGCAACAATAGATGAAAACCCCTCTACAAAGTGACCGTAGTATCCCGCCAAACCAAGGAAACTATGGATCTTCGTAGCTGATGATAGGGGTGGGCATAAAATCCGAAAAACCGAATTTCGAACCGAATCGAACCGAATTAATTCGGTATTTCAGTTTTGTTTTTTTCGGTATTTCGATTTAGGTTTTTTCGGTATTTCGATTTTGGTTTTTCCGGTATTTCGGTCTAATTCGGTATTAAATTTTTGGTATTTCGGTATTTCGGTTCGGTTTTCGGTATTAATATTTTAAAACTTCGGTATACCGATATACCAAATATACCAATATTTTAAGGACATTTTGTTTGGACCCTACCTATATCTACCCACCCAGTGCCCAACCAGCCAGACCAATTTAATTCCCATTCCCGTCACCTCTCAAGCCCAACTTTACAAGCCCAGTACTCTTAGTCTTAGGCTATTAGGTTAGGCCATTTTAATTTTTAGCAATTAGCAAATTAGGTTGAACCAACGACTCTCTCATCTTCCGTTCTTCTTCTTCACCCACGCCGCAATCCTTTCCCTGAAGGAGTCAAACCACCAGAGAATACAAATAAGTAAGTAAACACCATCTCGACACGCTTGTGCTTTCTACACTCTACAGGAAATTTTTAAATCCATTTTGTCCCCTCATATCCACTGCAAATCCCAATCAAAACGAAATAATCCGAATTACCATCAACGTAATTAAATTAAAGGGATACCTTTGTTTATCCTATATACCATAAAGTCCCTTCATTGTTATGCTATTTCACATTGGGTTAGAACCATGCAATCAAATGTATGGCATGTGACAAAAATAGATGAAACCAATTCTTCATATATAAATACACAAATCCACTTATGTTGTTCTCTTTGTCATCTCAATTCTTGAAACATAATATTCTTATTCTAATTTCAATTATTCCCTTTTCTTTCTTTGTGTATATAATGGCATAAACTGGAAGTTGAAAGTCTAGTATGGACTTAGTGGTTTTATATAAACATATATGAAATGGAACAGATCGAATTGTTTCCATATTGAATTTGTAAATCAGCTACTTGTGTCTCTATCTCTCCGGTTAATTCAAAGGATTGAGCAATAACTTAAAAATATCACTAACTAGAAGAATACATGCTAGTAAAAATCTCAATTATGCGTTGTAATATGTTGGTATATCAATTTGTACATTTCCATATGTCCTTCTACTTCAAATTTATTTACAAGTATATTTATATGTTTTATGTTTTTTGATATGTAAAGTTAATGTACTTCTGGTTCAGCAACATATGAGAAAGTTTCCCCTCACGGCAGTGTGGCACTACGTTTGGATTTGGAAGCATTTTAATTTTTGTTTGGTATACACATAACACAATTGAATAATTCATAAACCGAATACTTTACCGAAATCGTACCGAAACCGTACCGAACCAAAATAATAAATACCGAACCGTACCGAAATAATTTGGTACGGTATTTGGTATATACAATTGATAAACCGAATACCGAACCGAAATTCTTAAATACTGAACCGAAATACCGAACGCCCACCCCTAGCTGATGATGGTCTAGGCCAACTCTACACTGCCTCCACCTTCTTCGGATCTACCTTAATCCCATCACAAGACACTACGTGACCCAAGAATGCCACTGAATCAAGCCAGAACTCACACTTAGAGAATTTTGCATACTATCTCTTCTCTCTCAAAGTCTGAAGCACGGTCCTCAGGTATTTCTCATGATCTTCCCGAGACCGGGAATATACCAGAATGTCGTCAATAAACACAATGATGAAAGAATCAAGATAAGTCCAGAACACACTATGCATCAAATGCATGAAGGTTCTTGGCGCATTTGTTAGCCCAAATGACATGACAAGAAATTCATAATGACCAATTCTGGTCCTGAAAGCAGTGTTCGGGATATCCGACTCCCGAATCTTCAACTGATGATATCTAGAATGCAAGTCAATCTTGGAAAACACCCTGGTACCATGTAACTAACCAAATAAATCATCGATGCGAGTCAAAGGTTACTTGTTCTTCACTGTGACCTTGTTTAGCTGGCGATAATCAATACACACACGCATAGAACCATCATTTTTCTTCACAAACAAGACTGGAGCACCCCAAGGTGATACACTGGGCCTGATGAAACCCTTATCAAGCAACTCCTACAACTACTCCTTCAACACCTTCAACTCATGAGGAGCCATACGGTAAGGAGGAATAAATATGGGTTGAGTTCCCGACAACAAATCAATGTCGAAAGCAATATCTCTATCGGGCGGCATGCCCGGAAGATCAGTTGGAAACACATCAGGGGAGTCCCTCACTATTGAAACTGACTCAATTGTAGGGGTATCAATATTGACATCTCTCACATAGGACAAATACGCATCACACCCCTTCTCAACCATTCGCTGAGCCTTAAGAAATGAAATGACCATGCGGGGAGTATACTCTAAGGTACCTCTCCACTCTAATCGCGGTAAGCCTAGCATAGCCAGCGTCACGGTCTTAGCGTGATAATCAAGAATATCATAATGGGTCGACAACCAGTCCATGCGTAGGATAACATCAAAATCTACCATATTGAGCAATAATAAATCGGCTCTGGTCTCAAAACCACTAAGAGCAATCAAACACGACTGATATACGCGGTTTACAATAAGAGAATCTCCCAATTGGAGTAGATACATAAACAGGGTAACTCAAAGAATCCCGAGATACCCCCAAATGTGAAGAAAAATAAGAAGACACATATAAATACGTAGAGCATGGGTCAAATAATACTGACGCATCCCTTTGACAAACAAGGACAATACCTGTGATGATTGAATATGAAGGGACGGCCTCTGAACAGGCTGAAAGGGCATAGTACCTAGCTTGGCCTCCCTCTCTAGGGCGACTTCGACCTCACCGACCACCACCTCGAGCTGCTTGAGTAGGTGGAGCGACAGCTAGGGCTGGAAGAATGGCCAAAGGACCCGGTGGAGCACGTGGGGGCTGATAAGTCTGCGGAGGTTCACCCCTCATGACTCTGGGGAAATCCCTAACTATGTGACGAGTATCACCACACTCAAAATAACCCTTCGAAGGACGCGGTGGATAAGACTAACTCGAACCTGGCCTGCTGGACTGGCCGATAATAGTACCTCGAGAAGGAGGCACACTGGATAATGGCGATGCATAATAAGGCTCATGAGGTCTAGGAGGAGTTGGAACACCGCTGGTTGCTGGAAGAGCTGAATGAACATGGCGACTCACAAAACCCCAACCATGGCGTGCTACCGGCGCACGAGCTCCTGAAAAATTACCAGTCTCTCGAGACCTCTTGGCCTCTCTCTCCTCTCCATCCCGGGAAAACATGCCCTCCACTCTCCTAGTAATACTCACGGCCTGCTGATAAGTAATATCCATCTCTAATTCCCTGGCCATACTGGTCGAATATTTGGGTGGAGTCCCCCAATGAAACGACGAACTCTCTCTCTCTGACTGTGGCAACCAAAGTTGGTGCTTGTCGATCCAACTCACTGAAACGGACTGCATACTCCGACACAGTCATAGCACTCTAACGTAGATGCTCAAACTCTGCACGCCAAGCATTCCTGAGGCTCTGAGGGACATACTCATGCAAGAACATCTCTGAGAACTAAGTCCAAATGAGTGAGGCTTCCTCGTCTGGAATACTCAGCTCATAGGCACGCCGCCACTGATATGCCGCTCCCCTCAGCTGGAAAGTGGTGAAAAAAACCCCACTCGTCTCAATAATGCCCATAGTAGAGAATACGATGACACTCCTCAAGAAAACCCTGAGCATCATCTGAAGCTTGTCCACTGAAAATAAGTGGGTGGTACTTATTGTACCTCTCAAGTCTGAGCTGCTCTGCCTCAGAAGAAGCTACCCTGGTCTCATGTTGAACCGAAGCCATTTGGGGGCATAGGAATAAACTTTGGTACCTGATGAACCTTGACCCTCTGCTCAAGAGTGCAGGCTGCGGGAGTCTTTGCCCCTCCGCCGACCTGAGATGTAGCGGGAGCTATCGGATGCAGTCTAGCCTAAGCTAAAGTGTTGAACATGCTCATGAACTAAGCCAAAGTCTCCAGGAGGGCTGGAGTAGCAATAGGAACCTATGGTACCGGCCCTCCAACTGGAGCTGCTGGGGGCTCCTCTATCGCAGCTCGCATAGGTGCTCGAGCTGCACCGCGTGGTCGTCCTCTACCCCGACCCCGGCCTATGGTGGCTCTAGCAGGGGGCTCGGGTGCCTGATCGTTGGTCTTCTCGGTATGGGTCCTCACCATCAATGAGAAATAATAGAATCGAAAGTTTAGAAATTTTTGATATCAATAAACTCGCACGACAAGGACATCAAAGAAGTATGATTGTTCTTAATAGTTACATAGCCTCCCGAAGATAAGTACGGACGTCTCCATATCGATCCGCGAGACTCTAATAAACCGTCTTGTGACTCACTACTCCTATGAACCTAGAGCGCTGATACTAACTTGTCACGACCCATTTTACCCCTCCGTAAGGTGTCTTGACAGAACCTAATCTCTACGACTAGGTAATCCTATTATTTCGGAAAAAGAAAAGAAACATAAAGATAAAAGTCAAACAATATAATTTAATAAGTAGGGATAGTTCCACTCGGCATATACAATAACATCACCCCCAAAACACGAAATGTTGTTAGTCACAAGCTACTAAAAATCTATGTTGCTCTATACAAAATTGTATTGGTTAAAAATAGACTTTATACGTGTAATATTTCTAATGACAAGGTAATCTATGTAGAGCAATAGAAACATGGCAGTGGGGTCATAAATTTACAAAGAGGTACGAGACAAAGAGGAACGAAACAACATACCCACGAGACAATTAGATGCGGGAGCCTCAGTCTAATTGAGGAATTGAAGAGACACGGTTAGAATGAACCAAGGTAGAATAAAGGGCAGATTCAAAGATCTTCAATCAATGAGCTAAACGTTACATAATCTTCACGCAACAGTTACGATTACCTATTGTAACGTTACATTAATAATATTATTAGTCACTAATTCTCAATCATCAAGAAGAGTAGGCGTTATATTAAGAAATTCCCTATAAAAGGGAGTAAAATCTCACTTGTATGGACACATTCGAACCATTATTGAAATACACTTACTTTTACGCGTTCTTATTGCTTTCTTATTACAAGTCTAATTATTATTATTAGTTAATTTCTTGGTTATCAAAAGCCAGAGTACTTCTTAAAATAGCTTTGGCAGAGAATCTAATTCTTTGGTTAAACGAATTGGCTCCGTTACCAGGAATCTGATAATCTTTGTGTTTTCTCAAACAACCTTTCGCGAATCATGTCAAATATCAACAAAAACTACCAACAAGCAATTGCAAATCCACTTCCATCGCCTCAGGGATCCCCGCGAGGTTCAAGGGACAACTCCCCAGGATGATCTACAACTCAAAATAATGATCAAACCGGAAATGAGCAAACAGGGGAACAAGACCTTGTGAAGAAAATGGTTGGTGAATATGCGAATGAAGCTCTTCAATCTTTCATGAGGGGGATACCAGTTGTATCACCTACGCCTCCTCCAAACAACACCGTAACTGTGGAAAACCCACAATCCGGACTAGCAAATTCAGGAAGTAGAGTCACTCTAAATGAGTCACTTGAAGAAAGATCAGGTATGTCTAATAATTCAGACTTACAATCTTTTATACTAACCTTGCAGAAACAGGTGAAGGAACAAAACGATCGTATCGAGCAAATTCCTGGAGTACCACCTGTCATTAAGGGTATTGACATTGATAGATATTCCCAACAACCCTGGAATGTGCAACACCTTTGCCTATTCCTAAGAAATTCAAAATGCATGACATACCAAAATACGATGGGACAACCGATCCACGTGATCATGTTACTGCTTTCACCACAGGAGTAAAAGGAAACGACTTGACTAAGCAAGAAATTAAATTTGTGTTGGTCAAAAAGTTTGGAGAAACCCTCACCAAAGGGGCGTTAACATGGTATTCTCTCTTATGCGAAAATTATATTGATTCTTTTGCTGAGCTTGAAGATTCATTTATAAAAGCACATTCCGGTGCACAAAAAGTAAAAAAAGAATGTCAAAATAAAACAGGGAGACACGGAGTTGCTCCGAGAATTCGTAGATCGGTTTCAACGTGAAAAATATTGTTACCAAGAGTTCCTGACAATTGGGCAGCAATGGAATTTGCAAGTGATTTGAATGATAAAAGCTCGGAAGCCACGAGGAGACTCAAAGAAAGCTTGAGAGAGTTCCCAGGTACGACATGGAACGATGTCTATAAAAGGTACAACACCAAGTTACGAATGGAAGTGGATACCATTGCACAATCAAAAGCAGAAGACATGACCAGTTCTAGACGCTACGAATCAAAAAGGAGAACTGGTAAAAACAAGTATGATCCATATTGAAAACACACGGTCTGATCACATATCGTCAAATAGAGATTCGAGCTCATCATCATCAAGATCCAGAAAGGATCGAGACGAGCGAAATAGAGGTAATGCAAGATTGGAGACTACAATTTCAATGTAAGTACTTCCAAATTAATTATAGTATTAAGAAATATGGGTGATAAAGTTCGATGGCCCAAAGAAATGAGATCAAGGAATTCAGACTTCTGGTGTGAATTTCACAACGATCATGGGCACAGAACGTCAGATTGCAGGTTATTGCAAGGTGAGGTAGAACATTTATTAAAACAAGGCTATCTAACAGAACTGTTTAGTGAAAAGGGTAAACATGCATATATGAAGAACAGGTAGGAGCCCCCAAAACCACCATCTCCAAAGAGAACGGTAAATGTGATAAACGGGGGAGAAAAGGTGAATGGCGTAACTTATAAAAGAACGACCAAGTTCACAGTGACTTACGGGAAACGAACTCGTGAAACTTTGGAGGCTGTATATCATTCAATGACGCAGATGCTGATGGATTATTGCTTCCATACAACGACGCACTGGTAATATCTCTACTTATACATGACACACTAACGTGAAGAGAGTGTTAATTGATCCAGGTAGCTCAGTCAACATCATTTTGTTGAGGGTTGTGGAAGAGATGTTAATAAGGAAACGTGTAATTCCAAAAGCACGTTCCTTGTCCGGGTTCGACTACTCTACTATCATAACCAAAGGAGAAATCGAGCTTAGTACATATGCAAAAGGAGTTATCAAGGATATGAAATTCCAAGTCATTGATATTGATATGGCTTAGAATGTAATCATGGGGAGACCATGGATCCATGATATGGATGCAGTACCATCTACTCTACATCACGTAATTAAATTCCCTTCCAAATGGGGAATCCAACAGTTTCGAGGTGATCGGCAGACTTCAAGAAACATCAACTCAGTGATACATTCCAATAAAAAAGAAATAACGGAAGAATCAAAGGACGAGGAAACAACTCAAACAGACACGGAAGAAAACGATAAAGATACAATGAATCAAATCACCACGGATGTCGCATCAAGACACACAGACATGGATTCCAAACCTGATGTTATTCAAGAACCATAAGAGAATGAGAATATCAATACAACTACTCGAAGATGTTCCACTGTTCGAGCATGAGCCTGAGCAAAAAGTCCATATAGGCGCAAGGCTAAGCCCAAGCAAAAGAGGTAAGTTAATTGAATATTTAAAAGCTAACGCAGATTGTTTTGCTTGGTCCCATTCTGATATGACAGGTATATCCCCAGAAGTGATGACTCATAAACTAAATGAAGATCCATCCTTCGTACCTATCAAGCAAAAGAAAAGAAAGCAGGGATCGTTCAAGAATCAAGTGATCGATGAAGAGGTACAAAAACTCTTGAAAATCGGTTCAATACGTGAGGTAAAATATCCTAATTGGTTAGCTAACACCGTAGTGGTACCTAAAAGGAATGGTAAATGGAGAGTATATATAGATTATACAGATTTGAATAAGGCATGCCCAAAAGACTCATTTCCATTACCGCACATAGATCAAATGATTGATGTCACTCCAGGTCATGAATTATTAAGTTTTCTAGATGCGAATTCTGGTTACAATCAGATAAAAATGGACCCCTCAGATGAGGAAAAAACTCTCTTTATTACAAATAGAGGGACTTATTGTTACAAAGTCATGCCTTTTGGCTTGAAAAATGCTGGAGCCACGTATCAAAGTCTAGTGACCAAGATGTTCCAGGAACATCTGGGGAAAACAATGGAGGTGTACATTGATGACATGTTGGTGAAATCAACACAAGCAGAAGATCATTTCCAACATCTCTTAATTACTTTCGAGATCCTCCGCAGGTATAACATGAAATTAAATCCAGAAAAGTGTGCCTTCGGCGTCGAATCAGGTAAATTATTAGGTTTTCTCGTATCAAATAGAGGCATTGAATTAAACCCTGCTCAAACTAAAGCTATTGAAGAAATACCTGATATTCTCACGAGCAAAAACAAAGTTCAAATATTAACAGGTAGGATTGCAGCTTTAGGAAGATTCATCTCCAGGTCTTTAGAGAATAGTTTTAAATTCTTCTCAGTACTAAAGAAGCATAATCAGTTTGAACGGACTGAAGAATGCCAATAGGCTCTTAAAGAAAGGTCTATCTATAAAATCCCCCACTGCTGTCTAAACCAAAGGAAGGAGAAAGGTTATACGTTTATCTTGTTGTTGCAGAAATTGCCATAAGTGCAGGCTTGGTGAGGGAGGACAAAGGTAAACAATATCCTATTTAATATGTAAGTAAGTCCGTATTAGATGCTGAAACAAGATATCCCCATCTAGAAAAATTAGCCTTGGCTCTAATCATGGCAGCTAGAAAGCTAAGACCGTACTTTCAGTGTCACCCAATCACTGTCGTAACTTCATATCCACTGAGAAATATTTTGCATAAACAAGAACTGTCAGGAAGATTAGCTAAATGGGCAATATAACTAAGCGAACATGACATAGTATATCAGTCTAGGATTGCAATAAAGTCTCAGGTTTTGGCCCATTTTGTCGCTGATTTTAATACTAGCATAATTCCCGAAGCGGAAAAAGAATTGCAAATCTTCACCAGGGCTAATCCTGGAATATGGACTCTATTCACTGACGACTCTTCTAATGTTAAAGGAGCCGGCTTGGGGATTGTTTTAATACCACCTACGGGTGAAAAGATAAGACAAGCTATTAAATTTTATCATATCACTAACAATGAAGCAAAGTACGAAGTTGTCATTGCAGGACTTGAATTAGCACGAGAACTCTCAATCGAGCAGATCGTGATCAAAAGTGACTCTCAACTAGTGGTAAACTACATGCAGGGGACTTATGATGTTAGAGAGACTCGAATGCAAAAATATCTAGAAAAGGCACGAGACCTGGTAAGGCAATTCCGGTCATGGAAGATTATGCAAGTACCTAGAGAGGAAAACGCAGAAGCGGATGCATTAGCTAATCTTGCAGCAGTTACCGATGTAACGAATAAAGATAATGCTATTGTAATATACTTATTCCATTCAGCAATCGACCAGGAAAAAAATGAGGTAACATTTAATAATTTAACTTGGGATTGGAGAAACGAAATTGTAATTTTTTTGCAGAATGGTACCGTGCCTGAAGATAGAAAAAAAGCTCAAGCACTTCATCGAAAAGCAGCACGGTACTGCCTAGTTCGTGATACTCTATACCACAAAATGTTTGGAGGTCCCTTAGCAAGATGCCTTGGACATAATCAAACTGAGTACGTGATGAAAGAAGTACACGAAGGACATTGTGGAAACCACGCAGGAGAAAGGTCTTTAGTCAAAACCCTAATCAGAGTAGGGTATTATTGGCCTAAAATGGAAGAAGACGCTGAGAATTTTGTAGCTAAATGCGATAAATGTCTGCGATATGATAACAATATGCATCGACCAGCAGAATTACTCCACATAGTTGTGTCACCTTGGCCGTTTATGAAATGGGGAATGGATATAGTAGGACCTCCCCAACCAAAGGAAAGGTACGATTTTTACTTGTATTAAAAGATTATTTTTCAAAATGGGTGGAGGCAGATGATTTTAAACAAGTGCGAGAAAAAGAAGTGAGAAGCTTCATATGGCGAAACATCATATGCCGTTTTGGTGTACCAAAGGAAATCGTATATGACAATGGCCCACAATTCATAGGCTCACAAATCACGGAATTCTTCCAAAGCTGGCAAATCAAACGAATCACTTCTTCACCATATCATCCCGTGGATAATGGGCAAGCAGAGTCAACGAATAAAATCATTGTCAATAATTTGAAGAAACGGTTGGAAAAAGCTAAGGGAAATTGGCCTGAAGAGTTACCATCAGTATTATGAGCTTATAGAACTACTGCAAAGACAGCCACGGGAGAAACCTCATTCGTGCTTGTTTATAGTTCAGAAGCTTTAATACCGGTGGAAATTGGTGAACCAAGCATGAGATTCACAACATCAACAGAAGAAACAAACAACGACGAGTTGAGAACAAATCTGGATTTGCACGATCAGAGGAGAGAAGCTGCAGTAATACTTATGGAAGCTCAAAAACAATTATAGAGCGATATTACAACAGAAAAGCTCACCTTAGATATTTTAAAATTAGGGACTTCGTCCTTAAAAAAGTCTTCCAATCAACAAAGGTGGCTGGTGCAGGAAAACTAAATCCAAATTGGGAAGGACCCTACAAAGTCCGTGGCATTGCTGGAAAAGGCGCTTATGAGCTGGAAATCTTGGATGGCAGAATTTTACCAACAACTTGGAATGTTGTTCATTTGAAGAAATATTACTTCTAAGAAAAAGAATACCCACGGTCGGGTATCAATACGTTCAATTTCATTTTAGTACAGTTAAAATTATACTAACCATTTTAGATGATAGGAAAAAAGCTAACCCATAACCAGATGATGATATTAGACTTGCATAGACACGAGGAAGTAACCGAATTCCCGGTCTAGGGTTACAACTTTCTAATGGGCGTTTTAAAGGGTTAAGTAGTCATCATCTAAAGTATATACCTTCGAGTCCAGTATGTTTTTCCTTTTCAGGAAAAGGACCACAAGAAAGGAATAGTCAAGTGCTTGAGATTTCATTCTTCAAAGCTCAAACACTTGGGGGATTATACACTATGGAAGGAAAAGAAGAAGCAAAAAAGACTATCAAAAAAGTCAAAGCTAGAGCCTGAAGATCCATTTTCCCAAGAAGTCAAGCGTTATGAGCAAAATCAAAGAGCCAAAGACAAAAATGCAAAGCCTGATTCAGAAACCTACAAAAAGCATATTCCAGAATGTAAACGAATGTTTAGGTTAAACGCAAAATATTAGTTACGAGTAGAAATTCATACCCTCGTGTGTTACTCAAAATCTATTGTAAAAGAAAACAGTTACGGGTAGAAATTCATACCCTCGTGTTTATTCAAAATCTGTTGTAAAAGAAAACAGTTATAAAAGAGTTATAGATGATACTCAACCACATGTAAAATGTTACGAAAGTTCGAATAATACAAAGACTTTCTTCAAAACATTATTCACAAAAAACATGTGAATTCCTATCTCTCTTTTGTATGTTTACACCATTATGAAGTTGAGACGTCTTCTTCGTTAAGTGTCGTTCATAAAAGGGCCCTCTTTTATAAATTGTGCTTATTTAAAAAAGACACGAAATATCGAAGCATTTTTAATGAAAATTTAAAAACTAAAGGGTAAAATAAAAACCCGAACGAAAAGCATGCAAACACTTAAGAGTAAAACGAAAAGTCAAAAAACCACAAGTCATGCTAATATTAATATTATGGCAAAAAACTAAGTATTAACTTAGTTTAAAACGAAATTTGTTTATACAAGGTTGCCCCTAAGGTGTCATTGGAGACTTACTAGAACCAAACTTAACCCCCAAATGGGACCGGGGGTAACCACCAATTATTCCAAAAGAAAAAAAGAGAGACAGGGTTTGATAAACACTTTCACTAGACACTGGGGGGATTATCTTCGTCAGCAGGAGGAGCGTCTTGAAATGGCGAGGCTTGAGCAGCAACTTCATCAGACACGACCTCATCACTCGTTTGGACTTCAACTTCAGGTGATGAAATTTTTTGACTTTGCCGAGACTTTTCAATCGTCTCCTTGTTTTGGTAATTTTAACTTCTAAGTCAAAATTTTCTTGGCCCATTTCCGTCAATGCGTCAATCCGGACATTCAAATAAGGCCAAATCATGTCAACAACTGCTTTGTCCTCAAGATCCTCGTAGTCTTTCTCCCATTATTCAATATCGGCTCTCAGCTCATCTCTCTCAACCACGGCAGCATCGTAAGAAGCCTACAAAGGTGCAAGTGATCTTTCTAGAAATTGAATCTTGCTTGAAGATTCACGGAGGTCTTCCTGAGTCTGAGTAAGTGATTTCACAAGTTCACCAGCATAAGCCTCTTTCTGGTCCAATAGAGCCTTCAAGCTTCTTATCTCTTCAGTAGCATGGGAACGTTGTTCCGCAAAGGAAGACTCTAGGATGTTTTTATCCTTGCCTGCTTGACTTGATGAAGCCTTCTCGATAGCCAATTCCGTTGCAATTACTCCGATCTGCTGCTCTAAGGTACACTTCTCCTCCTCTACTGCCTCCATATCAAGTTGAAGACTCTCGAACTGCTCCCTCCAGTTATCAGCCTCGGCATGATAATCATTTGTTAATTGCTCCGTATGAACGATCCTTTTCATTAATTCCGTACCAATAAGATTGATCTACATAAAGAGAGAAGTAAGATACAGTAAAGGATATAAGAAGAAGGGGGATGATATAAAAGTCTACCTTCAAGGACGAGTGTACAATCTCATTCATCCAAGTTAAGGATCTATGACTTTCCAACTTAGACTTCTCAATTGGGCCTATCAAGGGCTTCAACCACACATCCGCCTGGCCTGATTTCTTTAAGAGGCTGCCTCCCGCAGTGTAACGACCCGGTCGGTCGTTACGTAGAACGTGCATTATTTTAACTATTTCTGCCTTGTCGTAGCTTGGATGGACTATTCATGATATTTTAGAATTGATTAGTTCGGGTTCAGAGTGATTATAGAAGGAAATTAGACACTTAGTCTAAAAAAATAGTCTTAAAGTTGGAAAAGTCAACCTGGAGTTGACTTATTGGTAAATGACCTCGGAATGCAGATTTTATGGCTCGGATAGCTTCGTTAGGTGATTTGGGACTTCGGAGTGTGTTCGGAATATTTTTGTGATGTCCGGTGTAGGATTAGGCTTGAATTGGCGAAAGTTAGATTTTGGCGATTTCCGGTCGGCAGTGGAAAATAGGCTATCGGGGTCGGAATGGAATTCCAACAGTTGGAACAGGTTTGTATAGTCATTTTGGATATGTTTGCAAAATTTCAGGTCAATCGGAGTTGTTTTGGGTAGTTTCGGCATCGTTGGTGGAATTTAGGAATTTCAATGTTCATAAGATTGAATTCGAGGAATTTTGGAGTTTTGATGTTGTTATTGATATTTCGAAGGCTCGACTAAGTTTGAATGATCATTTAGGACGTATTGGTATGTTTGGTTGAGGTCCCGAGGGCCTCGGGTGTGTTTCGGGTGGTCAACGGACCAACGCTTGGCTTAAAGACTTGACAGATTTTCTGGTGTTTTTTTCATCTGGTTTTCTCTTCCGCGATCGCATAAGTAGTCCTGCGATCGCGTAGGCTTATCAAGGTGGGGGTCGAAGTTTGTTCTTCGCAATCGCAGTAGATGGGTCGCGATCGCGTGGGCTGAGAAGGTTGTTCAGTGCAATCGCGTGAGGGAGTCCGCGATCGCGTAGAGTTTCTGAGGCGCGTGTGGTAGGAGGCTTCTGTGCATCGCGATCGCGTGTAGGATATTGCGATTGCGTGAGTTTGGACCAAGCTTAATCGCGATCGTGTGGGAGATGTTGCGATCGCGTATGGTTAAAATCAGGGGTTGTTTAGTTACTCTCCGCGATCGCGACAGGATGTCCGCGATCACGACAGGATGTCCGCAATCGCGTAGAAGGAAATCGCTGGGCAGAAACTTTAAGTTAAAAAATGAGGGCTTTTAGCCATTTTTCAAAACAACATTAGAGAGCTCGGGAGAAGGGAGATTTTGGAGAGATTTTCAGTGGGAATCTTGTGGTAAGTATTCCTTGATCGTTTTTGGTCTAATTTCATGAATTAGTATTGATTATTTCCATGTAATTTGTGGGATCAAAGTAGAAATTGAGAAAAATGAGAAGAAAAGTTGGGAGACTCTTTTGATGATTTGAAGGGGTAATTGTGGTTGGATTTTGGTAAATTTGATATGGGTAGACTTAGGTGAAGATAAGGATTTCAGTTTTGTAAATTTTTCCGAATTCCGAGACATGGGCCCGGGGGTCGGGTTTGGCCAATTTCGGGATTTTTGAGTATTCTTGATAAATTTTGATTGGGATTTACCCCTTAGCATATAATAATGATATACACTTGATTGTTGGTAGATTTGGAGTGCTCGGAGGTTGAATTTCGAGGCAAGGGCACTGCGGAGTAGTGGTTTAGCCGGTTTTGAGGTAAGTAACTTCTTCAACCTTGGAACTGAGGGTTCAAAACCCCAAATAATCTGATAAGTGATGTTAATTAAGGTGACGCACTTGCCAAGTGACGGGCATGCGGGCGTTTACCGAATGTTTGTGGTCTGGCTCATCCCATGGCATTGTCTAATGGTTGTTTCATACTGATATTGGTGATGTGAAGGCAAAGACTTCCTTGAACAAATTAGAAATCATGATAAGTGTAAATGCTAAGGCTTCACGCCAATGTGTTTAGACCAGAATGGTCAATTATTGCTGTCCCTATTTGTGGTTATTCCATGTTATGCACTCAGTCCTGTTGTAGCCTACATTCTCATGCCTTAGTTTCAGAAATTGTTAGTTATTTTCATATTATCATTGTTTGGGCTGAATTATGGATATATCTCAGAGCATGGTGAGTGAGATTGGAAAGTATTGACTGAGTGGGCCTAGAGCCGGATTTTTGAGACAGTTATGAGATCGGGCTGCACACCGCAGCGATCCTTGGATCATGCCTTTGTTGGCTTGATATAACGCTTGGGCTTATCGGAGCCCCTCCGGAGTCTTTACACCCCAGTGAGCGCAATTATATTGAGGGATGGATCTTTCATGGACATGGATCTTGTCCGAGTGATATGTTTTAGAGATGGATCTTCTCCGTGGTGTCTTATTCCGGAGATGGATCTTCTCCGTGGGGATGGATTGGCCTTTCTTTTTCCTCAGTACCGAGTGACTATGTCACTATATTTATCCATATTCTGGGATGGATTTTCCCTGGGCCTGATGGCCAATTCGAGTACTGAGTCGACTTCCTTATGAGAGTGGATACTGTATATATAGCATTCCTGATTTTACACGAATATATGCAAGTTTACAAACATAACTCGGTGCATTGCGCTTACTTTCTACTACATTACTTTCATGTTCAAACTATATGTTATTGTTCAAATTATCGGAGGTTTAGTCCGTCACTACCTCTCAGCCCATAAGTTGTTTTCGTTACTTATTGAGTTGGTGTACTCACGTTATACCCCTGCACCTTGCGTGAAAATCCAGGTACATTGAGACCCAGCTCTGGTCAGTGAGTCGCAGCAGTTCATCGGAGTTGACGAGGTAGCAGCTGGCGACCGGGAGCTCGTCATCTCTTTCTCTTCTACCTGTCGTATTTACTTTCAGACTATGTTGATCATTTCTTTGGGTCTTGTTTATGTATTAGTAGCTCATGACTGCGTGACACCGGATCCGAGGCTATAGTATTTGAATTTTGTTTTCCTTCCTTAAATCGTTTCCAAATTATGAACTCCCACTATTATTGATTTGGATATATTAAAAATGAGCATATTCTCCAGTAACCGAACCTAGAACCGTTATAGTTAGGTGGCTGGCCTGGTTCCACGACAGGCGCCATCACGACTCCAAAATTTGGGTCGTTACAAGTTGGTATCAGAGCTTCTAGGTTGAATAGGTCTCACCAGTCATGAGCAGGTTTAGTAGAGTCTTGCGGATCGGTACGGAGACGTCTGTACTTATCTTCGAGAGGCTACAGAACCCTTAAGAAAATTCCACATCTTTGAATTATGTCGTGCGACTCTGTTGAACTCGGGAACTAAACTTCTGTTGTTTTCACTCTCTCACAGATGGTGAGGACTCGTGCTACCGACAACGGTGACCAGGCACTGGCAGGACCAGCCAGAGGTCGAGGCCGTGGCAGAGGGAGGGGTGCAGCACGTACAGCAGCCGGGGCAGCACCTGTGGACCCTCCTGTTGCTCAGGATCAGGTCCCCACAGCTGAGATTCCAGCGGGGCAGGCTCAGGCACCAACAATGCCCATAGTGATTTCGGGTCTTCAGGAGACCCTAGCTCAGATTTTGACGGTGTGCACCAGTTTGGCACAGGCCGTTGCGATGTCAACTACTGCTACTACTTCTCAGGCCGTTGGAGGCATTCAGACTCCAGTTTCCCGGACACCTGAGCAGGTCGCCCAAGGACTTCAGACACCTGGGGCAGTTCCAGTGCAGCCTATTGCTCCGGTACAGGATTATGTGGTCCCAACTTTAGCTGATGATGAGCAGCGTATGTTGGAGAGGTTCAGTAGACTCCAGCCTCTGACTTATAGTGGTACATAGGGCGAGGATGCCCAGTCCTTCTTGGACAAGTGTCATAGGATACTACGCACAACAGGGATACTAGAGGCCAGCGGAGTTCCATTTACTACTTTCCAGTTCTCAGGAGCTGCACTTGCTTGGTAGGAGGCCTATGAGAGGCGTAGACCCGTTGATGCAACGCCCCTTACATGGCACCAATTCTCCATTCTCTTTTTAGAGAAGTATATACCACAATCCCGTAGAGAGGAGCTACACAGAGAGTTCGAGCAGTTGCGTCAGGGAGACATGATCGTGACGCAGTATGAGATGAGGTTCTCTGAGTTAGCCCGTCATGCCATCTGGCTAGTTCCCACAGACCAAGAGAGGATCCATAGGTTTGTTGACAGTCTTACTTATCAGTTACGGATCTTTCTGACCAGGGAGAGGGATCTGGGGCTTCTTTTGAGGAGGTAGTTGACATAGCCAGGGAGATTAAGTCAGTGCGCCGCCCGGAGCGTGTTGATAGGGAGTCCAAGAGGCCTCGAGGATATGGTATTTATGGTTGTGGTCACTCGGGAGGTTAGTCTCAGTATATCAGAGGTCGTCCATTCAGACCTCCTCAGCTAGCTCGTCCAGTTTACAACGGTACTTCATCAGGACATGGTCCCCGTAGTTCTCATCCGGTCCATTCATCATTCAGTGCACTTCCAGCCCAGAGCTCATCCAGGCCACAGTTAGTTCAGGTTTCTTCAGCACATGGATCTTCTAGCAGCTACTCTGGTTCCAGGGGTTCCCTTCAGACCCCACCGTCTTTTGCTGAGAGGGGTTGTTTCGAGCGTGGGGATCCAGGTCACATCAAGAGGTATTGTCCCTGCCTTTCTGGTAGTTCTTATCAGCTGAGAAACCAACCTCCAGCTACAACACTAGTTTCTACACCACCCGCCCAGGCAGCCAGGTCAGTTCGAGGCCGCCCTAGAAGGGGAGGTCGGTCAGGTGGAGGACATGCCCGTTTCTATGCACTTGCGGCCAGACCAGATGCCGTAGCTTCAGATGCAGTGATTATATGTATTATTTCCATCTGTCACCGAGATGTTTCGGTATTGTTTGATTATGTTTCATCATACTTTGCACATTTCTTGGGAATGCCCCGTGAGTCCTTGATTTCAGTTGTTCGTGTGTCGACTCCAGTGGGGGATACGGTTGTGTTAGACCGGGTGTATTGGTCTTGTGTTATAGCTATTGGGGGTCTAGAGACCCGGGTGAATCTATTATTGCTTAGCATGGTTGACTTCGATGTGATATTGGGCATGGATTGGCTATCTTCGTGCCATGCTGTTCTTGACTGTCACACCAAGACCGTGACCTTAGCTATGCCCGGATTGCCGAGGATTGAGTGGAGAGGTTCGGTGGAGTATGTGCCTGGTAGGGTGATTTCCTATCTAAAGGCTCAACGTATGATTGGGAAGGGATGTGAGTCTTATCTGGCCTTTGTGAGGGATGTTAGTAGTGAGACTCCTTCTATTGATTAGGTTCCGGTGGTCCGTGAGTTTCCGTATGTATTCCCTGCAGACCTTCCAGGCATGCCACCTGACAGGGACATTGACTTTGGTATCGACCTGTTGCCAGATACCCAGCCTATCTCTATTCCGCCTTACCGCATGGCCCCAACAGAGTTGAAGGAATTGAAGTAGAAGCTTCAGGAACTCCTTGATAAGGGGTTCATTCGGCCTAGTGTATCACCCTGGGGTGCACCGGTGTTGTTCGTAAAGAAGAAGGATGGTTCTATGCGCATGTGCATTGACTACAGGCAACTGAATAAGGTTACGGTGAAGAACCGGTATCCTCTGCCTCGCATTGATGACTTATTTGATCAGCTTCAGGGAGCTAAGGTGTTATCCAAGATTGACTTGAGATTGGGGTATCACCAGTTGAAGATTCGAGATTCTGATATTCTGAAGACTGCTTTCAGGACCAGATACGGTCACTATGAGTTTTTGGTTATGTCTTTTGGGCTGACCAATGCCCCAGCCGCGTTCATGCACTTGATGAACAACATGTTTCAGCCTTACCTTGATTCATTTGTTATTGTGTTCATTGACGACATCCTGGTGTATTCTCGTAACCAGGAGGAGCACGCTCAACATTTGCGGGTTGTGTTGCAGAGGTTGAGAGAGGAGAAGCTTTATGCAAAGTTCTCCAAGTGTGAGTTCTGGCTTTTGGGTCACGTGGTGTCTAGTGAGGGTATTCAGGTGGACCCGAAGAAGATAGAGGCGGTGCAGAGTAGGCCCAGACCGTCCTCAGATACAGAGATTAGGAGTTTTCTTGGCTTGGCGGGTTCTTACCGTCGCTTTGTGGAGGGATTCTCCTCTATTGCTTCACCACTAACCAGATTGACCCAGAAAGGTGCTCCATTCAGATGGTCCGATGAGTGTGAAGAGAGCTTTCAGAAGCTCAAGTCAGCTTTGACCACAGCTCCGGTATTAGTTTTGCCTACTGGTTCGGGTTCTTACACTGTCTATTGTGATGCTTCTAGGGTTGGCTTGGGAGCGGTTTTGATGCAGGACGATAGGGTGATTGCCTACATGTCCAGACAGTTGAAGGTGCACGAGAAGAATTATCCAGTGCACGATCTTGAGCTAGCTGCTATTGTTCATGCTTTGAATATTTGGCGTCATTATTTATATGGGTTTCAGTGTGAGATTTTTACTGACCATCGCAGTTTGCAGTATCTGCTGAGGCAGAAGGATTTGAATTTGCGTCAGAGGAGATGGTTGGAGCTTCTAAAGGATTATGACCTCACCATTCTATATCATCCGGGGAAGGCCAATGTGGTGGCCGATGCCCTGAGTCGCCGAGCAGGGAGTTTGGGAAGCTAGCCTATCTTTCAGCAGCAGAGCGACCCTTAGCACGCGATGTTCAGGCCTTAGCGGGGCAGCTTGTGAGATTGGATTTGTCAGAGCCTTCACGAGTATTAGCTAGCATGGCTTCCCGATCTTCTCTATATGATCAGATTAGAGCACGCCAGTATGATAACCGTCATTTGTTGGTTCTTCAGGATAAGGTCTGTCGAGGTGATGTCAGGGATGTGACTATTGATGATAACGGGGTTAGGAGGATGCATGTCCGTATTTGTGTGCCCGACGTAAATGGTCTTCGAGAGTTGATATTTGGCAGAGGCCCATAGCTCGCGGTATTCCATCCATCCGGGTGCCGCGAAGATGTACCAGGACCTGAGACAACAGTATTGGTGGAGGCAGATGAAGAGAGATATTGTGGAGTATGTAGCACAATGCCTCAACTGCCAGCATGTCAAGTATGAGCACCAGAGGCCATGTGGGTTGCTTCAGGAGTTAGTCATTCCGAAGTGGAAGTGGGAGCGGATCACCATGAACTTTGTAGTTGGGATTCCATGAACTTCGAAGGGATTTGATGCTATTTGGGTTATTGTGGATCGACTGACCAAGTCTGCGCACTTCATTCCTGTTAGTACTTTTATACTTCGGAGAGGTTAGCTGGTATTTACATCAGGGAGATTGTCCGACTGCATGGGGTCCCAGTTTCCATTATTTCTGATAGAGGTACTCAGTTCATATCTCAGTTTTGGAGGGCTATGCAGAGAGGTATGGGTACTCAGGTAGAGATGAGCACATCATTTCATCCCTAGACCGACGGGCTATCATAGCGAACTATTCAGATCCTAGAGGACATGTTACGTGCCTGTGTGATTGATTTTGATGGTTTGTGGGATCAATTTCGGCCATTAGCGGGGTTCGCATATAATAACAACTACCAGTCTAGTATTTAGATGGCGTCGTATGAGGCTTTATATGGTAGGAGGTGTAGATCTCCGGTTGGTTGGTTTGAGCCCGGTGAGGCTAGGTTGTTAGGCCCATATTTGGTTCAGGATGCATTGGAGAGGGTGAAGTTGATTCAGGAGCGACTTCGCACGGCTCAGTCCAGACAGAAGAGCTATGCGGACCGGAAGGTTTGGGATGTGTCATTCATGGAGGGTGATAAGTTTCTGCTAAAGGTGTCACCCATGAAGGGTGTCATGAGGTTCGGGAAGAGGGGAAAGCTTAGTCCCCGGTTCATTGGTCCTTTTGAGATGCTTCAGAAGGTTGTGGAGGTGGCTTATAGACTTCCCTTGCAACCCGGATTATCGAGTGTCCATCCGATATTCCATGTGTCGATGCTCCAAAAGTATGTTGGTGACCCGTCTTATATTTTGGACTTTAGCACGATTCAGGTCGAGGATGATATGTCTTATGAGGTGGAGCCAGTGACTATTTTGGCTCGCGAGGTCAGGAAGTTGAGGTCAAAGGAGATAGCTTCAGTGAAGGTGCAGTGTAGAGGTCAACCAGTAGAGGAGGCTACTTGGGAGACCGAGCGGGAGATGCGGAGCAGATATCCTCACTTGTTTGAGACTCTAGGTATGTTTCTAGACCCGTTCGAGGACGAACGTTTGTTTAAGAGGGGGAGAACGTAACGACCCGGCCAGTCGTTACGTAGAACGTGCATTATTTTCACTGTTTCTGCCTTGTCGTAGCTTGGATGGACTGTTCATGATATGTTAGAATTGATTATCTTGGGTTCGGAGTGATTATAGAAGGAAATTAGACACTTAGTATAAAAAAAATAGCCTTAGAGTTGGAAAAGTCAACCTGGAGTTGACTTATTGGTAAATGACATCTGAATGCGGACTTTATGGCTCGGATAGTTTCGTTAGGTGTTTTGAGACTTAGGAGTGTGTTCAGAATGTTTTTGTGATATCCGGTGTAGGATTAGGCTTGAATTGGCGAAAGTTAGCTTTTGGCAATTTTCGGTCGGCAGTGGAAAATAGGCTATCGGGGTCGGAACAGGTTCGTATAGTCATTTTGGATATGTTTGCAAAATTTCAGGTCAATCGGAGTTGTTGTGGGCAGTTTCGGCATCGTTGGTGGAATTTAGAAATGTCAATGTTCATAAGCTTGAATTCGAGGAATTTTGGAGTTTTGATGTTGTTATTGAGGTTTCGAAGGATCGACTAAGTTTGAATGATCATTTAGGATGTATTGGTATGTTTGGTTGAGGTCCCGAGGGCCTCGGGTGTGTTTCGGGTGGTCAACGGACCAACGTTTGGCTTAAAGACTTGACAGATTTTCTTGTGTTTTTTTCATCTGGTTTTCTCTTCCGCGATCGCATAAGTAGTCCTGCGATCGCGTAGGCTTAGCAAGGTGGGGGTCAAAGTTTCTTCTTCGCGATCGCAGTAGATGGGTCGCGATCGCGTGGGCTGAGTAGGTTGTTCAGTGCGATCGCGTGAGGGAGTCCGCGATCGCGTAGAGCTTCTGAGGCGCGTGTGGTAGTAGGCTGTTGTGCATCGCGATCGCGTGTAGGGGATTGCGATCGCGTGAGTTTGGACCAAGCTGAACCGCGATCGCGTGGGAGATGTTGTGATCGCGTAGGGTTAAAATCATGGGCTGTTGAGTTACTCTCCGCGATCGCGGCAGGATGTCCGCGATCGCGTAGAAGGAAATCGTTGGGAAGAAACTTTAAGTTCAAAAACGAGGGTTTTTAGCCATTTTTCAAAACTTCATTAGAGAGCTCGGGAGAAGGGAGATTTTGGAGATATTTTCAGTGGGAGTCTTGTGGTAAGTATTCCTTGATCGTTTTTGGTCTAATTTCATGAATTAGTATTGATTATTTCCATGTAATTTGTGGAATCAAAGTAGAAATTGAGAAAAATGGGAAGAAAAGTTGGGAGACTCTTTTTATGATTTGAAAGGGTAATTCTAGTTGGATTTTGGTAAATTTGATATGTGTAGACTCAGGTGAAGATAAGGATTTCAGTTTTGTAAATTATTTCGAATTCCGAGACGTGGGCCCGGGGGTCGGATTTGGCCAATTTCGGATTTCGGGATTTTTGAGTATTCTTGATAAATTTTGATTGGGATTCACCCCTTAGCATATAATAATGATATACACTTGATTGTTGGTAGATTTGGAGCGCTTGTAGGTCGAATTTCATGGCAAGGGCACTGCAGAGTAGTGTTTTAGCCGGTTTTGAGGTAAGTAACGTCTTCAACTTTGGAACTGAGGGTTCGAAACCCCAAATTATCTGATAAGTGATGTTAATTAAGGTGACGCACTTGCCAAGTGACGGGCATGCAGGCGTTCACCGAATGTTTGTGGCCTGGCTCATCCCATGGCATTGTCTAATGGTTGTTTCATACTGATATTGGTGCTGTGAAGGCAGAGACTTCCTTGAACATATTAGAAATCATGATAAGTGTAAATGCTAAGGCTTCACACCAATGTGTTTAGACCGAAATGGTCAATTGTTGCTGTCTCTATTTGTGGTTATTCCCTATTATGCACTCAGTCCTGTTGTAGCCTACATTCTCATGCCTTAGTTTCAGAAATTGTTAGTTATTTTCATATTATCATTGTTTGGGCTGAATTATAGATGTATCTGGAAGCATGGTGAGTGAGATTAGAAAGTATTGACTGAGTGGGCCTAGAGCCGTATTTTTGAGACAGTTATGAGATCGGGATGCACACCGCAGGGATCCTTGGATCATGCCTTTGTTTGCTTGATATAGCGCTTGGGCTTATCGGAGCCCCTCCGGAGTCTTTACTCCCCCAGTGAGCGCACAGATATTGAGGGATGGATCTTCCCTGGACATGGATCTTGTCCGAGTGATATGTTCCGGAGATGGATCTTCTCCGTGGTGTCTTGTTCCGGAGATGGATCTTCTCCCTGGGGCTGGATTGGCCTTTCTTTTTCCTCAGTACCGAGTGACTATGTCACTGTATTTATCCATATTCTGGGATGGATTTTCCCTGGGCCTGATGGCCAATTCGAGTACTGAGTCGACTTCTTTATGAGAGTGGATATTGTATACATAGCATTCCTGATTTTACACGAATATATGCAAGTTTACAGACATAACTCGGTGCATTTCGCTTACTTTCTACTAAATTACTGTCATGTTCAAACTATATTATGTTGTTCAAATTATCGGAGGTTTAGTTCGTCACTACCTCTCAGCCCATAAGTTGTTTTCATTACTTATTGAGTTGGTGTACTCACATTATACCCTGCACCTTGCGTGCAAATCCAGGTACACTGAGACCCAGCTCTGGTCAGTGAGTCACAACAGTTCATCGGAGTTGACGAGGTAGCAGCTGGCGACCGGGAGCTCGTTATCTCTTTCTCTTCTACCTGTCGTATTTACTTTCAGGCTATGTTAATCATTTCTTTTGGGTCTTGTTTATGTATTAGTAGCTCATGATTGCGTGACACCGGATCCGAGGCTGTAATATTTGAATTTTGTTTTCCTTCCTTAAATTGTTTCCAAATTATGAATTCCCACTATTATTGATTTGGATTTATTAAAAATGAGCATCTTCTCTAATAATCGAACCTAACCGTTATAGTTAGGTGGATGGCCTGGTTCCACGATAGGCGCCATCACGACTCCAAAATTTGGGTCGTGACACGCAGGAACCTCTATCATTATTTGCTTCATCACCCCACTATTGGAAGATCCTACTTCAACAATAGAAGGCACGAAAGTAGGTATATGAAGGAGCCACAGATGGAATAGGCGGGGGAGCAGAAACAGTAACAGGAGCAGTAAACGAAAGTTCCACAAGAGCAGACAAAGGAAAAATAGCAAGAGGTGCCTCCTATGAAACCGAGCCAAAGCCTTGGCGGAACAAATGTTCAATTGATTCATTAGCAAGAAAGGAAGTTACATCTTCAGGAGCGGAATTCTCTGACTCAGGCACGAAAGGTGGATCAGTAAATGGAACAGACTCATCGTCAGACACGATCTTTCTTCTTCGTGACCTCCTCAGCGAACCTTCCTCCTACTCTTCCCCATCCTCCAAGGGCTGAGACCCACTTGCTTTCCTTTTTGATGAAGAGGATTTAACAATGATTTCTTGGGCCTTGGCCAAAGAACGTTTCGAAGCAGTCACAACAGTAGCAGAGATCCCATGAGCGGGAAACCCTAGAAAATGAAAGGGATCAGAGAAGCTTAAAAAGAGAAAGAGAGGAAATATATAAAAAAAACTTACCATGGGTTTTTGGTTTCCAACCAAACCTCGACGAGAGGTACTTCCAAGAACGTTCTTCCATAGGAGCGATCAACAGTAATTTTTCTACCCAATCACGGAAACCAGAGACTTCCTCGACGGTTCGCATGGTTGATGCAAAAATAAAAGAAGAAAAAACAGTCACGGTAATGGAAATCTATCAAAAATAAAGAAGAAAAGTGAGCAAATCTGTACTCACGTGCAAAGTTCCACTTCAAAGGAAAGGGGAGATTTTCTTTACCTACCAAACCTTTAGTAGGGACAACAATATACCGGGCATACCATCCTCTATCCTTATCATCATCAGGTATAACCAAAACTCTTTTACTCTTATCCGCGAGAATAAAAACTCCTTGGCGGAATAACATCAGAGAGTAGAGATGAATAAGATGATGGAAAGTAAAAGGAACTGAAGCTAATTTGGCCAAATATCTAAGGCATGCAACTGCCCTCCAGATAAGAGGACCAATCTGTCCCAAGCAAACGTTGAAGAATCGACAGAATTCTATGATGACAGGGTCGATGGGAGGCTTAAATCCTGAAGTAAAGGGATAAATATACACAAAAGAATACCCAGTTCTGTAAGAGGTTATTCTCTGATTCTCATTAGGAACTAAGACTAGAAAGTCAGATTTCCAACAGCAATCTCTACGCACGAGTGACAACCCTCAGTGATTTGGGTAGTATAAAGATCAGCACGATCGTGTGATGTCATGGAAGAAAGTTGTTTACTAATGGCCTCACTATCCTTTACAAAAGCAAACTCGCCAGGAAAAATATCATCGATTTTTGGCTCATGAAGTGGTTCGTTAGGTTCCCTACTCTTAGAAGAAGATCTAGAACCCGTAGCCCTCGAAGAAGACGAAGAAATATTAGCCCTAGAAGATGGAGGAGGAGTAATGTTACGAGAAGAAGAAGAAACCCTGGAAGGTTTAGAACTTAAACTTCTAAGCCTACCACCCCTCCTACTCCGGATTGGAGCAGAAGAAGGAGATAGTTCGTCTACTATGATAACTTTCTTGGGTTGTTGGCTTGAGGAAGACATATTTACGAGAAAGAAGAATTTACAAACAGTGACGGAAAGTTAGAAGTTTTTCGTGAAAGCAAAGGCAAGAAAATGGGTATTTATACTCAGAGGCACCCGTCAAAAAATGGAGAAAACAATGATGTAAAGGTCATAATTAAAATTGTCACTTCGTGACTGATGTAGCCGCAAAAGGCCCTAAAAGGCGCTGATTAATTACAGAATCAATCCGAGAATGCCACGTGTCATGAGCATTAAATGGAAGTGATAAGCGACGTATACATTCAGAGACGGATGCGATGGTACGAGTAAAGCGGTGGCAAAAACTTTCCGCCATAAATGAGTATCCACTTACAAAATATTTAATTGATAAATAAATGTTAAGTGGGGGGAATATATGTATTGGTAAAAAATAGACTTCACACGTGTAATATTTCTGATGACAAGGCAATCTATGTGGAGCAACAGAAACATGACAACTGGGTCATAAATTTACAAAGAAGTACGAGACAAAGAGGAACGGAACAACATACCCACGAGACAATTAGATGCGGGAGCCTCAGTCTAATTGAGAAGTTGAAGAGACACAGTCAGAATGAACCAAGGCAGAATAAAGGGCAGATTCAAAGATCTTCAATCAATGAGCTAAACGTTACATAATCTTCACGCAAAAGTTACGATTACCTATTGTAGCGTTACATTAATGATATTTTTAATCATTAATGCTCAATCATCAAGTAGAGTAGGCGTTATATTAAAAAATTCCCTATAAAAGGGAGTAAAATCTCACTTGTATGGACACATTTGAACCATTACTGAAATACACTTACTTTTACGCGTTCTTATTGTTTTCTTATTACAAGTCTAATTATTATTATTAGTTAATTTTCTTGGTTATCAGAAGCTCGAGTACTTCTTAAAATATCTTTGGCAGAGAATCTAATTCTTTGGTTAAACAAAAATGTCTGAAGAAAAACAGGGGGAAATTTCTACGCGGGGAAATAGAAGGGACTCCGAGGTCTGCGAACGCGAGCAGAAGTACCTTGAAGTCTCCTCGAGCAGCAACCACACTCTAAACCCGAGGTTGATAGCTCGTATCTCGATCTGCACATGGAAAACATGTGTAGGAAAGGGAATGAGTTTACCACAATGGAACCTAGTAAGTGTCAAGCCTAACCTCAGATGAGTAGTGACGAGGTCAGGTCAGGGCCCTAATGATGTAAATACAATGAACTAAAGCAGTAAGATATATAAATATATTCTACAGTAAACTAGTTAAGGAAGTTCACAAAAATAACAGTCAAGGAAGCCCTTGGCTCAGAACAAGGAAATACAACAAGGGAATCTCCCGGGATACCATCACGTAGTCCCAAAGTAAATATGTAGTGTTGGGGGATCTCTCAGAATACGTCCGTAGTCCCAAAGTAAATTTTCAATACAGGGGGATCTTCGGGAATACGTCCGTAGTCCCAAAATAAATATGCAGTGCTGGGGGATCTCCCGGAATACGTCCGTAGTCCCAAAGTAAATATGCATCTCAACATTGACATGACAGTTATAACATTGAAATTCACAGTTTAGACTAAATGCAACCATGGAAAACAGGATTCTCCCTACACATGCTGCACATAATTTCAAATAGACAGTCAAAACACGTAGGCATGCTTTCCTAATCTAAACAAGGTAATTAAACATAGTAGTACAATTCAACAAAGGGAAAACAGTTTATGATTTAGAGGAAAAACGAGATTTGTTTTTTACAACAATATCCCGTGTACGTACTAGTCTCCTCACGCACACGACGCTCATGCATCAAACAGTACCAAACATCCTAAGGGGAAGTTCCTCCACACAAGGTTAGGCAAGCCACTTACCTCGAACCGCTGAAATCAATCCAAAATCACGCTCTTGCCACGAGTATCCAACTCTGAATGGCCCAAATCTAATCAAATCAATTGCATAATGTAAATATAACTATAATTAACTACTTTAGCTAATGAATTCGAAGCTAAGGCAAGAAAAATAGGAAAACGCCCCAAAAGTCTCCTCAGGCCCACCACTCGAAATTGGGTAAAAGTTACCAGTTTAGCACCCATTCACTCACGATATCACTCGTACAAAAATCATCGAAATTTGATGCTTAAAACCCGTTCAAACCATAGAAATTCGATTGGGGAACTTTTCTCCCATTTCACTACATTTCTCACTCAATTTCCTTGATTAAATGAAGAAAAGGACAGTAGATTAATGCAATAAAACCAAATTCGAGTAAGGAATCGTTACCCACAATTTTCCGCTGAAAATCCCTCAAGGAATCGCCTTCTCCGGAGCTCAAAAATAAAAAATGGAGTGAAATGAACTCAACCCTCGATTCTGTCCCCTTTTCTGCCCAGCGATCTTCGCACCTGCGGGCCTTGGGTCGCACCTATGATGTTGCACCTGCGGAAAATCCATCGCGGGTGTGGAATTCACTTAAGGGGATTGGGTCCGCATCTGCGGAAGAGGGGTCGCACCTGCGCGTGCGCGCGTGTAGAGCAAGGTCTGCAACTGCGATCTACAGCCACACCGGCGTAGAGTTGGTCGCATCTGTGGGCATCGCAGATGCGGAATATCCTCGCACCTACAAACCCTGGCCAAGCTTCCCATTCTCGCACTTGTGCCTGTCTCTCCGCACATGCGAGTCCGCACATGCGGTTCCCAATCCGCAGGTGCGAAACACCAGACACCAAAAAACTTCAACCATTCTCTAAGTCCAAATATTCATCCGTTAAGCATCCGAAACACACTCGAGACCCCCGAGACCTCAACCAAACATACCAACCAGTCCTAAAACAACATAAGAACTTAGTCGAGCCTTCAAACCACCTTGAACATTATCAAAAACGTGAATTATGCACGGATTCAAGCCTAAGGAACTTTGAATTTTCCAAATTCTACGAAGGATGCCGAAACATTTCTAACCTTGTCCAAATGACTTCAAATTTCACACATAGGTCACAAATGACACTACGAACCTACAGCCACTTCCGTAATTCCATTCCGGACTCTATATCAAAATTTTCACTACAAGCCGAAATCACCAAAACTCCAACTTTCGCCAATTCAAGCCTAAAACTACTACGGACCTCCAAAACACATTCTGGACACGCTCCTAATCTCAAAATCACCCAAGGGAGCTAACGGAATCGACGGAATTCCATTCCCGAACCGTCTTCACACAGTTCTGACTATGTCCAAATTTTGAGACTTAAGCTCTCATTTAGGGACTAAGTGTCCCAAAACACTCCGAAACTCATAACCAATCATCCCGGCAAGTCACAAGAGCAGAAATAGATATGGGGAAAGCAGTTAATAGGGGTTCGGGGCTCTAACTCTCAAAACGACCGGTCGGGTCGTTACAATATTGGTATCTGCACAAGTTTATTTCTACGTGGTGTCTTTTCATAGCCTTTCCACTACCTCGTTGAGGTTAGGCTCGACACTTACGGAGTACATAGAGTCGGTTGTACTCATACTACACTCTACACTTCTTGTGTATATTTTGGTATTGGTCCTAGCTGTCTGTGAGGCGTATCAGCTTGGATTTGCTTTTGGAGACTCGGGGTGGTTCTGCTGGCGTCCGCAGACCTTGAAGTCCCTTTCCATTTCCCCTTGTTTACTGTTCTTTTTCGTTCAATATAGTTGTATTTATTTCAAACCCTATTTGAAGAAACTCTAGAAGCTCGTGAATTGTGACTCCAGATCCAGGTTGTACTTAGATATTAAAGTTGTTTATGTTATTTCGCATTCAATAGTAATTGCAGCTCAGTATATTAAAAATTGGCTTAAAATCCTCTAACATTGGCTTTCCTAGCAAGTAAAATATTAGGCGCCATCACGGTCCCGAAGGTGGGAATTCTGGGTCGTGACAGATATATTGATGAAATATTTAAAATGTGGGTGCTTTTAGCTTATGCATGACAAAAGTCCATGTTAGACGTAATGTCTAAATGATATAATAATTGAACCCGACCAATCTTTTGTGGATATTGATATGATAGTGGGTGAATTCATTAGTTTTTCAGTCTTAGTGATGACTAGTGATGAAAACTACAAATTCGAAAGTTGTTTACTGTCTTTCCGGAAATAATTTATTCTTTCTTGAACATTTATAATGTTTAGCTCTTTTATAAAAGGGTGTCACCTGGAAAGCTGTGACTTTTCATGAAAAGTGTGTTTGTACGTTTTGTATAAACATGACCGTTCATGAATGAATGTATTAATACGTTGGTCTATAATGAGATGAACCAACTGATGAACATGACCAAAATCCATTGCAAGTTGGATTTGTTTCATGAATGAAGGTGCTATAATTTGCATATCATATAGGCGTATGAATAAATAGCATACAAATTCTTGAAAATGGCAGAGTGGTTGCGAAATGTGTTATATATTAAAAGGTTGTGGCCACAACTGATGCTAGTCATTCAAGTTGTTATAATATACTATTGCTACATTAGGTGTAGTTAATAATATGATATGCAATAGAAAGTCGAGATGTATTAGTCTACGACATAAGGAAGTTCACATTGAACTGTCATGACAATAAAATGAGTGTTGGGATATTTGAAATATATCCATGACTATGCATAACACTATAATAAGTATCATGCAGTTGTTAAGGGGTATGGTGATGCAAATTGGATCACCGGATCAATCTAAACTAAATACATAAGTGGATATATTTTTACAATCAGTGAAGGAGTAGTGTCTTGGAAATCGTCCAAACAAACGTGCATTGTTTCTCTACAATGGAGGCTGAGTTTATAGCCTTAGACAAGGCCGGTGAAGAAGTTGAATGACTTCGGGATTTCTTGAAGAAATTCCATCTTAGCCCAAAATATTGGCACCTATATGCATACATTGCGATTGTCAAGCGGCAATAGGAAGGGTCTGGAGCATTATGCATAACGAAAATTCTTGTCGTATATGACAAAGACATAAAATCGTTAGGCAACTACTCTTTAGGGGAATTATCATAATTGACTATGTGAAGTCAAGCGATAATGTGTCGGATCCATTTACAAAAGGCCTAACTAGAGAGGTAGTTGAAAGATCGAGGGAATGGGGCTATGGCCAAGGACAAGTCATTGTGGCGGTAACTCTATCTAGAAGACCGGAGATTCCAAGATCTAGGTTCAAGGAGCTCAAACAAAGTTATTAATGACGGTTCAGTATTGTCAAATAAAATTTCTTTTGGTCCATTCTCGGGATGAGATAATATCCATTACCAAGGATAAAACGTTAAGGCTTTTTTATGGTTTCTAAGTTTGATACGAGATATGTCAAATAATGTATCTACGGGATAATATAAATAAAAATTACATATATAAGTGTGGAGTACTAACCGCTTCAAAGAGAATTTTGTACTGTCAATTCTCTACATTGTGTCTTGTGTAAGTCAAAAGGGAACAATTAACTCGCTTGAAACTCGATCCATTAACAGGAAAAAGTTGTGGAAACAACCCCATGGGTGTGTCATTTAGTAATCTTAATTAGTTTTATTTATAGTGTACGTACTTATTAAGATTTCAAACGCTATTCTTTTTGCTGATTTGCTCACACCCATGCATCAGCGCTTGCCTCTGTCTCTCACCCGACTTCATTTTTCGTTTATAACGGGAAATAGCTATTACATGTATAAAATGACTTCATGCATAGTGAAGCAAATAAAGCTTGAAACATCACATCAATTAATTAGCTAGTCACTTATATAGTATTTCCATATATTAATCCCAAACAGAATACACATCCCATAGCGTAAAGATTAAGAACATAGTAATTTCGCAATAAGTAATTAAATAGTCTTATTTGTTTATCACAATGTAATTTCATCATGTTTAGATCAATAGTGTAATAACATATATAGTTAAATATTTAAATTTTTTAAATTTTAAAATAAAGTTAACCATAAAAATTAAATAAACTTTATAGTGTGACAAGTATGTGTGCGTTTAAATATTTAATAATTTTAAATTACTAACTAATATCACAAAGAATAATTACTATCTCCGCACTCATGTGAATATAACTAGATTTATGATTTGTTCCATTTTTTATATAACAAAAGAATAAGATGAGTTTAGAAAGTATTTTTCTAATAAATAGAAAAAAGGACCTAGTAAAACATGAAATTGATTTTAACAAGTGTTCCTCACATATTTGAAACTAGTTAACTTACCCTGCTCCCGTGGTTCTAATGTTATCATCAAACTCTAACTTTAAAACTTGCGACTTTAGTAAATGCCAAGTCATCTTAAATATAATCAGTCCCGAATTATTTTCTGTTTGTTGATCAAGAAAAATGCTACTTACCAACAATTGAGGTGAAATATAAATTCATCTTTTCTCCCTCTTGTCCTCCTGCACTGTTGTTGTCTGTAATTTCTTCTCCTTATCTTGTTGCACTCACATTCCTTTCATTTGTATCTAGAATTATATAATTCAAAACTTAATTTAGCAATAATTTATTTCTTATTTTTATGATATATATATATAAAAGAGAGAGAGGGAATAAAAGTGATGACTTGGCACCTCTCTTAGACTAATTGCTATTTATCTTTTTTCTCATTTTTTTGCCTTTCTCTCTCATTATTTGGTTCTTTTTTAATTTTCTATTATTATTGTAATCAAGGCAGGTGCGGCCCAACGAGTTTTGTGGCCTAAAGCCAAACATTATGAGGGGCCTTAACTTTAAAAAAAATGATTTGTTTGAAGTCTATTTTTTAGCATTTCTTAGATACAAAGTTATTAATAATTTTCTTATAATCAATAACTCATAATAAGTCTTTCTTAATTGGCAATATAGCTAATCCATTAACTTTTCTTGAGACATTGTTGATCTTAGGTAAGATTCTATCAATTTTAATTTTGAAAACTTCTTTCCGCTGAAGCGACGGTAACAATAGTTAATGATCACGCTCAACTGTGTCTACTAAAAGACAACGCGGGTGTTGCAAATATAATCCGGGGTATTATGCCCAAAGTCGAATCTCACAAAAAATTAACGTATCAGCTGTTATTGTTAGATTATCAATTCTCACTAGTCAACTTTCTCAAACGTTGTAAATATCACTTGGTGTTGTTTTGATACTACTATATCTGAACAAAAATATAAAAAAAACTAAAGATTAACTAGCAATGGTATGTAAACAATTGGACTAAAGGTGTAAGGTTATGGTTTCCCCGTTGGTGAACTTCCTTCTTGTGTACTTCCTATAGTTTTGATTTAGTTATCACTATATCAATCAAGAATACTCTAGTTATCATAAATCTCTCTCAAGTAATTATGATAATTTACTAGACGCACTTTCTTAAGTTACGCTAGCTATATTACATTACGGTTCACTTTAGACTGCACCCGAGGTATCGTTATTTCTAATTCAACCTCTAAACCCTCGGTTATGACTCTCGCCTATACTCCTGGAGTGGTGTTGTTCAAACAACTACCTAGATACGCACTCTCTCTCAAGTAAATACATAATAAATAGGCACAATTGATTGAGGGCCCTTCAATCAACTACAACAATAATGTAGTTGAACAAATAAAGATAAACAACCAACAAAACTATATTAATACCACAATTAGTTCATCCCCAACGGGTTTCACCAACAACCTTAGATTAAGAAATTTAGCTACTCATGCTCAATAACAGTAAAAATCCAAAACAATTCATAAAGCTCAAAATAAAGATGAAAATAAGAAGATGTAAAACTATAATGGTGTCTTGTCTTCTCACAATGAGTTTTTGCCTCCTACTTGAGTCTAAAATTAAGGATCTCCCTCTCTTGGGCGGATTACATTGTTTAAAGAGGGTTTTGGCAAATTAATCTCGTGTTTTGCACTTAAGTCCTTTAATTTCCAAGCCTGTCAGATGTCGCCCGCGGTCGCGGCAGGAACGCGGCGCGACCGCGGTGGCCTTCAGTTATTTCTGCTTCAGTTATTCTTCCACCGCGCTCCAGCCGCGGTCGACCGCGGTCGCGGTGGATCAGGTTCCAGCGATTTTCAGCTCTTTCTCTTGTGCTTTCCTACAGGTTACTCTCGATAGGCCTCAAATTCTCTTAATTGACTTCAATCGCTCCAAAGTATCTCCTCTTATGGAATATATCCTGCAAAGCACGAAAAACACTAATCAAAGCATTTTGTAATCAATATTCGTATTAAAAATATAATAAAGTGTGGTTCAGTAGGGGCAAAAATATAATCTAATTCACCTATTATCAGTTATTAACATTATTTCATAAGCAATATAGGAATTAGAACAAGAATCAAATCTTTTTATTTGACCGTGTGTATCATTAAACGGTTATTTTCTAATTGTACTTTTTTCCTTACTACTTTTAATTCCGAAATTAGACTAAACCATCAATATCATATTAGATTATTATGCATTAAGGAACATACAAGATTAAGGTAATATTTTTTCAAATTTCCATCATGATCTTAGTTTTTAACGCTAAGTAGAAAACCAAAAATATTGTATATGCTTCGAACTGTTCAAATCTATTTTGGAGTGAAAAAAATAATTTTGTCTACTAGTATAAAGTAATCAATTCCAAAGGACTCTTCAAAATATTTTGAGATTTTATTATCAATATTCCCATCAAATTATTACTTCCTATATATCGCACGTTTCTCAAAAAATTCGAGTTCGATATTCATTTCAAGTGCAATTTTCTTGGCAGAAATCATAGCAATTGGAAACCCTTCTTCTCTATACTTGTTAAATAAAGTAATCAAATTTACTTCACAACACTTTTTTTAAAATTGTACATAGCCTATTAGGTGTAATAAAAAATGGGGGCCTGACAAATGTGGAACTTAAAGCAATTGCTTCACTTGCTTTATGAAAGGTCCGCCCCTGAATCAAGGAAGGCAATGAAGGGCTAGAATAGTGAGGTAACCGAGAGACATTACATTTATCATTAATAAAAAAGGGGAGTTGAAAATTTAGAAACGAAAATAAACATTCATAATCCTTGAATGTGGGATAGTGGAGAATAAATACTTTCTGTTCATTCTCATCCTTTTTCTCCCCATAAAAGCTTCATGCCCTATATTTGGGGTTTGGGATGCATATTCTATCTTCAGGTTTGTATATGCATTTTGGACATGATTAAGATTATTTCTGATAATAAAATAAGCAGCTTCGAAGTCGGTATCAGATCTGCAGCACAAGGTCAAGCCCTACCAAACAATTATGAAACTACATGTATAATTATTTGTATTCTTCTTTGATTTTTTTTATTAACTATGAAAGAGTTTTGTATTCTAATTTTGCAACTGAATAAATTGAATATTAGAGATAGATGATGTAACGACCCGACCAGTCGTTTTGAGCTCTGGCGCGTCGTTCAGCGATTGGAAGTCACGAACAACTTCATTTCAGGTATTATGACTTGTGCGTATGGTCGGAGTTGAAATTCGAGAAGTTCGGAGTCAAGTTGGAAGGAAAAGTCTCATTTCGGAAGCCTTAAGTTGGGAGAATTGACTAAGATTGGAATTTGGAGTAAACGACCTCGGAATCAGGATCTGAAGGTTCCAGCAGGTTCGTATGATGATTTCGAACTTGGGCGTATGTCCAGATCGCGTTTTGGATAACCCGGGAGCGGTTCAGCGTATAATATGGAAGTCAGCAATTTTGAAGAAATTTCCTAAGTTTGGCTTGAAGCACGTTTCAAAGATATTGATGTCCGTTTGGGGTTCCGAGTCTGGGAATAGCTTAGTATGGTGATTCTGGAGTATGGAGCGCGATCAGAAGTGAATTCGCAGGTCCGGAGGTCATTTTTGAAGTCAAATGACTAAAGTCAGAAATTTGAATATTTTTGAAGAATCCGATCGGAAGTGGAAATTTTGATATCGGGGTCGGAATGTAATTCCGGAAGTGTGAGCAGGTCCGTAATGTCGAATATGACTTGTGTGCAAAATTTGGGGTCAATCGGAGGTCATTTATGGGTTTCAGCATCGAATGTGGAAGTTTGGAATTTCAAGTTCTTAAGGATTTGGATTGGAGAGCGATTCGTCGTTTCGATGTTGTTTGATGTGATTTGAGGCCTCGAGCAAGTATGTTCCATGTTTTGGGACAGGTTGGTGTGATTGGACGGGGTCCCGGGGGCCTCGGGTGGATTCCGGGTGGTTAATGTATCAATATTGGAAGATTGAAGAAGCTGAAGATTTGCTGTCATCTGGTGTAACCGCACCTGGGAGGCTTTGGCCGCAGGTGCGAGTTTTGGGCTGGAGCTGAGGAGGCCGCAAGTGCGGAAGTTTGGTCGCGCCTGCGGAAGCGCAGGTGCGAAGAGGGGGCTCGCAGAAGCGAGAGATGCTGGATTTAGTCAGATTCGCACCTGCGATGGAATTCCCGCAGGTGCGGAGCCGCAGGAGAGGCTATTTGACCGCAGGTGCGAAAAGAGGCCTGGGCAGAATGTTTTAAAGTCGGGTTTTTGTCATTTCTCACCCATTTTTCATTTGATATGGGCAACCTTGGAGAGCAATTCAAGGGGTATTTTTGTCAGGCATCAAAGGTAAGTTATTTCTTCATGTCTTTGAATTAAATACAAGATTATTGCATAGATTAGATATGAGAAATTGTGGGGAAATTGAGAAAATTTGAAGAAAACCTAGAAATTTGGTAAATTGAATTTTAGCCACGAATTGAGCATGAGTATTTGAGTAAATTGTATATTTGAACTAGTAAAGGGTAGAGCTTATCTTTGAGAAATTTCAGAATCCGGGCACGTGGGCACGTGAGGGCATTTTGGTCAATTCATTGAGCGGAGTTGGGAAACTATATAATTTGAATTTGTTACGAGTATTAGAGTGAATTTTCATTGCTTTGCCCGTTATTTGGTAGTTTTGGGGCGTTGTGCATCACTTGGGAGCGTCGGAAGGGCTTGGAAGCCGGTTATGAAGTTTCAGAGCGAGGTAAGTCTCCTTTCTGACTTTGTGAGGGAGAATTGTCCCTATAGGTGAACTAAATGAATATATGCTATTGTTTGCGGGGGTTACGTACGCACGAGGTGACGGGAGTCCGTGCGTAGCTACTGTTATGCCATGTACGGGTAGTCTAGGACCCACATCATGCCTTGCGTTCTTTCTAAAAATGGATTATATGCCTTATGAATTTATGATTTATGAAACTTTGGTTTTCCCTGAGATCACATAAATTGGTAATTTAAAGGAATGTTTATTGAAACTAATTTAAGAAAATGTTGTATGTGCATGTGACCACTTCGCAATTTACATTCCGCGAGCGGAGTGTTATTTCCCCCACCCTCATGGGAGCAGACCGTACGCCACGGCGGATTGAAAGATGCACTTATGGTTCGGGCTGTTCGACCCTCGGCAGTGCATATATATGATTATTTTATGGCAAAGATGAAGTTATGGTTCGGGCCGTTCGACCCTCGGCAGTGCATAGATATGATTATTTTATGGCAAAGATGCATTTATGGTTCGGGCCGTTCGACCCTCGGCAGTGCATAGATATGATTATTGTAACGACCCGATCGGTCATTTTGCGTATTAGGATCCCGTTCCCTTAAATGAAACCTTCCATAGCGGCTATTCATGCTTTATTACTTGTGGGGACGGATGGTTTGGGATTCGGGACTGGTTTGAATGATTAGGAACACTTGGTTCCTTAAGGTTGGCCTATTTGGCCAAGTTTGACTCCGGTCAACATTTTGATAAAATGACCTCGAAATCGAGTTCTGACAGCTCCAGTAGCTTCGTATGATGGACTTGGGCGTATGCTCGGCTCGGGTTTTCGATGACCCAGGAGCATTTCGGCGCCCGAAATGGAAATCAGGATTTCCTTAAGTTTGAAATTTGGATTGGAATGTGATTTTATGCTATCGAGGTCCGAACGGAATTTCGGGATCGGGAATAGTTCCGTATGGTCATTTATGACTTGTGTGCAAAATTTGAAGTCATTTAGAGTTGTATAGGTCGGTTCGGCGCATCATTATAGAAATCTAGAGTTTGAAAGTCTTAAGTTATGAATTCAGGGGTTTTGGGATGTGATTTTGAGTTTTAGCGTTGTTTTGAGTGTTCCGTGGGCTAGAGCAAGTCCGTACAATGATTTGGGACTTGTTGGTATACTTGGACGAGGGCTCGGATGGGCCCAGGTGCCTCCCGGATACCACACGAGGCCAAAAAACCGGCTAAAAACACTACTGGTGCAGTTGTAGTTGGTGTGACCGCAGGTGCAGGACCGCTCCTGCGATCCCAACCTCCGCAACTTCTGCAGGTGCAGACCATTTTCCATAGGTGCGGCCCCCAACTCCGTAGGCGCGAACCCAGCTCCCCCGGCCCTCTTCCGCAGGTACGGACCATTTTTCGCAGGTGCGGCCCCCAACTCCACAGGCGCGAACCCAACTCCCCGACCCTCTTCCGCAGGTGCGGACCATTTTCTGCAGGAGCGGGATCGCACCAACTCCGCAGGCGCGAACCCAGCTCCCCCGGCCCTTTTCCGCAGGTGCGGCCATTTCCTCGCATGTGCGGAAACCCCTGTAGGCAGCCTGTTTTAAATGTCAAAAATTCGGGTTTTCTCCATTTATACTCATTCCAACCTCCATTAAAGATCTCTCAAGCTTGGGGAGAATCTTCCCACGACCAAGTACTCCAAAGGTGAGTAATTTCACTCCGTTTGTCTAGTTTAATTCATGAAATTTTCAAGGGAATTAACTACTAAATCTTAGAAAAATCTAGGTTTTTGAGTAGTAAATGGGATTTTTGGGAATTTGGTGAACTATTCAATTCTTGTTATGAATTCAAGTATAAATCACATAATCATGATCCATAGGCTTCGGGTAAGTGATTCCTTCAAAAATTCTCGAAATCCGAACGTGTGGGCCCGGGGTCGAAATTCCAAAATCCTTCAAGAATGCCTAATTATGGGTTTATTGGTTAATTCTTCTTCTTTGAACTTAAATTGATTCAATTAAACTATATTTGGCTAGTTGCGAGCCGTCGAGGGTAGATTTTGGAGATTCGGGCGCATCCTTGATCCGAAGGGTGATTTCGTCACGAGGTGAGTCTCCTTTCCAACCTCGTAAGGGGGAAATGTCCCCATAGGTTCCTTATTTGTTATGTATACATGTTGTGGGGGCCGCGTACGTACCAAGTGACGAGAGTCCGTACGTGGCGACTATATTGCTATGTCGGGTAGCTTTAGGACTCACGAGCATGCCTTTATGTGCCTTATTTGTACCTTGTATGTAATGTAAGTGTGATTGTTGTTGAGATGACATGGAAAGGTGAAATATTATGAATTCAATCCCAGTTGGCTATAGTGGTATTGGCACGGTCCTGTTGGGTTCACCGTTGAGTCGGTACACACATAAACCTATATATATGAATATGCATTTATCATTATCGTGTCAGCACACGAGTCGTAGGTAAGATTCGCGATCATGGGTAGCTTATCATTATCGAGTCAGCACACGAGTCGCAGGTAAGATTCGCGATCGTGGGTAGCTTATCATTTTTGAGTCAGCACACGAGTCGCAGATAAGGTTTGCGATCGTGGGTAGCTTATCATTATCGAGTCAGCACACGAGTCGCAGGTAAGATTCGCGATCGTGGGTAGCTTATCATTTTTGAGTCAGCACACGAGTCGCAGATAAGGTTTGCGATCGTGGGTAGCTTATCATTATCGAGTTAGCACACGAGTCGCAGGTAAGTTCGCGATCGTGGGTAGCTTATCATTATCGAGTCAGCACACGAGTCGCAGGTAAGATTCGCGATCGTGGGTAGCTTATGACCTCAGTCCTTATGACTACCCTTATGACTCCAGCCGATTGTCTTGTTCTGGTATTATATTATCACTTGAGTCTGAGTCACTTATAGTGGGATTGACAAGTATTGTGTAAACGGAGGATTTGGCACTTGCAGTTCATTTTTAGTTGTTACTTGGATTACATTATTTGCTTATTTACTTGTTGATTTCGGCGTCACATGCCTACTGCTTTAGCCATATCTCTTTTTATATTATATTGCTGGACCTTAGTGAGTATCTAGTCGACCTCTCGTCACTAGTCCTTCGAGTTTAGACGGGATACTCACTGGGTACATATTTATTTATGTACTTATGCTGCACTTCTTCTTCTTCCGTACTTGATTGTACAGGTCCAGAGGCTGGTACATCTGATTATTAGGCCGGTGCTAGATACTGATTTGTGTGATTAGACTTCACGGTGAGCTGCTCTTCCTGGCGGCCTCCTAGCAGCACCCTGAAGTTCCTTTTGTTATTTTTTTCCCGTCTATTTCATACAGACTGTGGATTTGTATCTATATGTATCTTGTATATCCCGATAGTTGCCCGTGACACTAGTTCCTGGCACACACGTAGTGTATATTTTGGGTTCCGGGTTATATATTCATACAAATGCTTTATTTTGGCCATGTATTGTTATGATTTCATTTTCATATCAAGCTATCATCATGTTTAGTTGTCTTAAACTGGTAAATATTGACTTGTTTAATCAAATGGGAAGGGCAACACCTAGTGTAATTCATATTGTCTTGCTTAACCCCGTTGTTGGGCGCCATCGCGACCTAAATTAGGATTTGGGCCGTGACAAGGTGGTATCAGAGCCTTAGGTTCACGTAGTCTCACGAGTCACGGGCAGACCCAGTAGAGTCTTGTGGATCGGTACGGAGACGTCTGTACTTATCTTCAGGAGGCTATAGGGTGTTAAGAAACTCCTCTTTTTTCATATCCTATCGTGAAACCGATGATGCACTCAAATTTGACCGTCTACTCTCTCACAGATGGTGAGGACACGTGCTTCTCATGTTCCTGATCCGGGAAGGCTGCTACCCCCGCCGCTCGAGGCCGTGGCAGGGGCAGGGGCAGGGGCAGGGGTAGGGCACCTGCTCGAGATAGGGGACGAGGGCGTCCCAGAGTTGTACCAGTTGCACCACTTGAGGACCCTATTATCGAGGAGCGGGATGAGTTGCCTCCCGTTGCTCCTGCTCCAACGGACTTTATGACGGCGCCAGGCTTTCAGGAGGTCATGGGCCGCATGTTGAGATTCATGGACACCATGTCCCAGGCAGGCGTACTTCCAGCAGATCCTGCCACTTCCCAGGCGGGAGGGGGAGTTCAGACCCCTACCGCTCAGGCCACCAGACATGCAGCAACATATCACACTCCGGGTACACCGCCCGTGGGTAGAGTTCAGCCTATTGTAGCACAGCCATATCCCAGGCCAGTTATAGAGGGCGGCCAATAGAAGATGCTAGATAGATGGACCCGGCTTCGCCTTCCAGTCTTCGGGGGTGAGCGGGGCGAGGATGCCCAGGATTGCATTGACAGGTGCAGGGACAGACTGCACAATATGAGGATATTGGAGTCGCATGGGGTAGACTTCACTACATTTCAGCTTGAGGGTCGAGCTCGCCGCTGATGGCAGTCATATGTTCTTAGCAGACCAGCGGATTCTTCTCCTGTCACGTGGAGCCAGTTTACTCAGCTATTTCTGGATAGATACCTCCCGCTGTCTGAGAGGGAGGAGCTTCGGGGTCATTTTGAGCGGTTAGAGCAGGGGCGGATGTCCGTGACGGATTATGAGGCGAGGTTTTTAGAGTTGTCCCGCCATGCTCTTATGATATTTCCCACTGATGCCGAGAGGGTGCGGCGGTTCGTGGCAGGCTTATACCCAGGTATCAGGACCTCTATGGCCAGAGAGGTAGAGATGGGTACCCCGTACCATCTTGTAGTCGAGATAGCTCAACGTATTGAGGGCTACCGATTGAGGAGAAGGGAGTAGGGTCTGCAGGGTCAGCAGGGTCAGTATGACAAGAGGGCCAGGTTCTTAGGTGACTTCAAGGGCGCTCCAGCTAGGGGCAGAGGTCAGTTCGGAGGCGATCAGTTCAGTAGGCCTTCATATACAACACCTCCACCACCTCCCAGGGGTGTTCCAGCGAGGCCTCATTTCAGCTCCATGCCAGAGCGCTTCTACCGTCCTCCAACCATCCACAGTTCATCCAGTGGTTACTCCAGCCGTCAGATATCCTCCGGTTCCTATTTCAGTGCTGTGTCAGGTGATTCTCATCGCACTCCGGCCATTCGGGACTCTTACTCCACAGGACAACAGGATATGTCACATTTGAGATGCTACGTGTGTGGGGAATTAGGCCACGTGAGGAGGGATTGCCCCCAACATCGGGGCAATGCCGTGCAGCAGAGTCACCAGCCTATGATTTCAGCACCAGCAGTTCGACCACCTAGGGGTGGGGGTCAGGTTGGCAGGGGCTGTCCTAGAGGGGGAGGCCAGTCAGGAGGGGGCCAGTCAGCTCCAGCTCATCCTGGGGGAGCTCAGTCTTCAGGTGCTACAGCCAGATTCTATGCTATTCCGGCCAGTTTATCAGACGCAGTGGCCTCAGACGCCGTGATTACATGTATTATTTCAGTCTGTGGTAGGGAGGCTTCAATGCTATTTTATCCAGGGTCTACATACTCATATGTTCCGCATTATTTGCTCATTTTCTGGATGTTCCTCGTGAGTCCTTGGGTTCTCCTTTGTATGTGTCCACTCTTGTGGGTGATTCTGTGGTAGTAGACCTTGTGTGATTACCTTCTGTGGGCTTGAGACCAGAGCCGACCTGTTATTACTCGATATGGTCAATTTCGAGGTTATTTTGGGCATGGATTTGCTATCTCCTTATCATGCTGTGTTGGATTTCCATGCCAAGACAGTTACCTTAGCCATGCCTGAGTCGCCGAGGTTAGAGTGGAGTGGTTCTTCAGTTAGTGCATTCAGTCGGGTCATTTATATGAAGGCTCGGCACATGGTCGAGAAGGGTTGCTTAGCTTACCTTGTTTTTGTGCGGGACACCACCGCTGAGTCTCCTATCATTGATTCAGTGCCTGTTGTTCGAGAGTTTCCAGATGTGTTTCCTTCAGATCTTCCAGGCATGTCTCCAGATCGAGATATAGACTTCTGTATTGATTTGGCTCTAGATACTCAGCCTATTTCCATTCCCCCTTATCGTATGGATCCTAAGGAGCTGAAGAAGCTGAAGGAGCAGCTTGAGGAGTTGTTGGCCAAGGGGTTCATCAGGCCGAGTGTGTCACCGTGGGGTGCTCTAGTCTTATTTGTGAAGAAGATGAATGGGTCTAGGTGGATGTGCATTGACTATCGTCAGTTGAATAAGGTGACCATCAAGAACAAGTATTCTCTGCCGCGCATTGATGATTTGTTTGACCAGTTGCAGGGTGCTCGGGTGTTTTCTAAGATCGATCTGAGATCGGGTTATCACCAGTTGAAGATTCGGGCTTCTGATGTTCCGAAGACTGCATTTCGCACCAGATATGGCCATTATGAGTTTCTAGTGATGTCCTTCGGATTGACTAATGCCCCAACAACATTTATGGACTTGATGAATAAGGTGTTCAGGCCGTTTATCGACTCCTTCGTTATTGTCTTCATTGATGATATATTGGTCTACTCACGGAGCCTTGGTGAGCACGAGCAGCATTTGAGAGTTGTGCTTCAGACCTTGCGAGAGCAGAAGCTATATGCTAAGTTCTCCAAGTGCGAGTTCTGGTTAGAGTCTGTGGCATTCTTGGGGAATGTGGTATCCGAAGAGGGTATCAAGGTTGATCCGCAGAAGATTGAGGCCGTTCAGAGTTGGCCGCGTCCTACTCAGCTTCAAAGATCAGGAGTTTTCTGGGTCTATCAGGCTATTATCGACGATTTGTGGAGGGATTCTCTTCTATTGCATCTCCATTGACTAGATTGACTCAGAAGAATGCCCCATTTTGGTGGTCCGACGAGTGTGAGGCGAGGTTTCAGAAGCTCAAGTCAGCATTGACCTCAGCACCAGTTCTATCATTGCCTTCTGAGTCTGGGATGTATACTGTATACTGCGATACTTCACACTTCGGGTTGGGATGTGTGTTGATGCAGGATGGCAGGGTTATTGCTTGTGCTTCACGCCAGCTGAAGGTTCATGAAAAGAATTATCCTGTGCACGACTTAGAGTTGGCGGCAATTTTTCATGCTTTGAAGATTTGGCGACACTATTTGTATGGTATGTCATGTGAGGTCTACACCGACCACCGCAATTTGAAGCATTTGTTTAAGCAGAGGGACCTTAATCTGAGGCAGCGGAGATGGCTTGAGTTGTTAAAAGACTATTATCTCACTATTTTGTATCACCCGGGCAAGGCGAATGTAGTTGCAGATGCTTTGAGTAGGAGGGCAGCGAGTATGGGTAGCTTGGCCTACATTGCAGCTGAGGAGAGACCTTTAGCCTTGGACATTCAGTCCTTGGCCAATCGCCTTGTGAGATTGGACCTTTCGGAGCCTCGTCGAGTTTTGGCTCATGTAGTTGCTCAGTCTTCATTGTTGGGGGAGATTAAGGCTCGATAGTTTGATGATCCACGTCTTGCAGAGCTTCGGGATACGGTGGTCCAGGGTAGGGCCAAGGAGGTTACCTTGGGCGAGGATGGTGTTCTGAGACTCCAAGGCCGATTGTGTGTTCCTGATATTGATGGCATGAGGGAGAAGATTCTAGCAGAGGCGCACAGTTCTCGGTATTCTGTTCATCCAGGAGAGACGAAGATGTATCATGATTTGAAGCAGCATTACTGGTGGAGGCGGATGAAGAAGGATATAGTGCAGTATGTGGCTAGGTGTCTCAATTGTCAGCAGGTCAAGTACGAGCACCAGAGGCTAGGAGGCTTGTTTCAGCAGATGCCCATTCCTGAGTGGAAATAGGAGCGCATCACTATAGACTTCGTGGTTGGGTTGCCTCGGACTTTGCGGAAGGTTGACGAGGTTTGGGTCATTGTGGATAAATTGACCAAATCGGCGCATTTCATTCCTGTGGCTACTACTTACACTACAGAGAGGCTGGCTCAGATTTATATTCGAGAGATAGTCCGATTGCACGGTGTGCCAGTGTCTATTATATCAGATCGAGGTCCTCAGTTCACTTCGCACTTCTGGAGAGCTTTTCACAGTGAGATGGGCACTCATATAGACCTCAGTTCAGCATTTCACCCTCATAGTGATGGCTAGTCAGAGCGTACAATTCACATTTTGGAGGATATGCTCAGGGCTTGTGTGATTGATTTTGGCGGTCAGTGGGACCAATTCTTGCCTTTGGCTGAGTTTGCATACAATAACAGTTATCAGTCCAGCATCGAGATTGCTCCATTCGAGGCTTTATATGGTCGGCGATGTCGTTCTCCTATCGGGTGGTTTGAGCCTGGAGAGGCCAAGTTAAATGACATAGATCTGGTAAGAGACGCTTTGGATAGGGTGAAGATTATTCAGGAGAGACTCCGCACAGCTCAGTCCAGACAGAAGAGTTACGCAGATCAACAGGCGCGTGATGTAGCATTTATGGAGGGAGATAAGGTTATGCTGAAGGTTTCGCCGATGAAGGGTATCATGATATTTGGGAGGAAGGGCAAGCTGAGTCCTAGGTTTATAGGTCCATTCGAGGTTTTGAGGCGAGTCAGAGAGGTCGCTTATGAGCTTGCTTTACCTCCAGCATTATCAGGAGTTCATCCGGTGTTCCACGTATCCATGCTTCGGAAGTATCACGCCGACTTCTCTCACGTAGTTGATTACAGCACGATTCAGTTAGATGAGAAGTTGGGCTACGAGGAGGAGCCAGTAGCTATTATTGATAGACAGGACCGCCAGTTGAGGTCCAAGACAGTCTCTGCGGTTAAGGTTCGGTGGAGGGGCCAACCAGTTGAGGAGGAGACTTGGGAGTACGAGGAGGACATGCGGAGCGGATATCCACAGCTATTCAGCACTCCAAGTACGATTCTAGACCCGTTCGAGGACGAACGTTTGTTTAAAAGGGGGAGAATGTAACGACCCGATCAGTCATTTTTTGTATTAGGATCCCGTTCCCTTAAATGAAACCTTCCATAGCGGCTATTAATGCTTTATGACTTGCGGGGACGGGTGGTTAAGGATTCGGGACTGATTTGAGTGATTTAGGAACACTTGGTTCCTTAAGGTTGGCCTATTTGGCCAAGTTTGACTTCGATCAACATTTTAAGCAAACGACCTCAAAATTGGGTTCTGACACCTCCAGTAGCTTCGTATAATGATTTCGGACTTGGGCGTATGCTCGGCTCAGGTTTTCGATGACCCGGGAGGATTTCGGCGCCCGAAATGGAAATCAGGATTTCCTTAAGTTTGAAATTTGGATTGGAACGTGATTTTATGCTATCAAGGTCCGAACGGAATTCCGGAATCGGGAATAGTTCTGTATGGTCATTTATGACTTGTCTGCAAAATTTGAAGTCATTCCGAGTTGTATAGGTCGGTTCGGCGCATCATTATAGAAATCTAGAGTTTGAAAGTCTTAAGTTATGAATTCAGGGGTTTTGGGATGTGATTTTGAGTATTAGCGTTGTTTTGAGTGTTCCATGGGCTAGAGAAAGTCCGTACAATGATTTGGGACTTGTTGGTATACTTGGACGGGGGCTCGGGTGGGCCCAGGTGCCTCCCGGACACCACACGAGGCCAAAAAACCGGCTAAAAACACTGCTGGTGCAGCTGTAGCTGGTGTGACCGCAGGTGCGGTTGCCCAGCCGCAGGTGCGACCCCCAACTCCGCAGGGGCGAACCCAGCTCCCCCAGCCCTCTTCCGCACGTGCGGACCATTTTCTGCAGGAGTAGGACTGCAGGTGCGGCCCCCAACTTCGCAGGCGCGAACCAGCTCCCCCGGCCCTTTTCCGCAGGTGCGGCCATTTCCTCGCAGGTGCAGGACCGCAAGTGCGGTCCCAGGGTCGCAGGTGCGTAAACCCCTGTAGGCAACCTGTTTTAAATGTCAAAAACTCGGGTTTTTTCCATTTATACTCATTCCAACCTCCATTAAAGAGCTCTCAAGCTTGGAGAAAACCTGCCCACGACCAAGTCCTCCAAAGGTGACTAATTTCAATCCGTTTGTCGAGTTTTATTCATGAAATTTTCAAGGGAATTAACTACTAAATCTTAGAAAAATCTAGGTTTTTGAGTAGTAAATTGGATTTTTGAGAATTTGGTGAACTATTCAATTCTTGTTATGAATTCAAGTATAAATCACATAATTATGATCCATAGGCTTCAGGTAAGTGATTCCTTCAAAAATTCTCGAAATCCGAACGTGTGGGCCCGAGGTCGAAATTCCAAAATCCTTCAAGAATGCCTAATTTTGGGTTTATTGGTTAATTCTTCTTCTTTGAACTTAAATTGATTCAATTACGCTATATTTGGCTAGTTGCGAGCCGTCGAGGGTAGATTTCGGAGATTCGGGCGCATCCTTGATCCGAGGGGTGATTTCATTACAAGGTGAGTCTCCTTTCCAACCTCGTAAGGGGGAAATCTCCCCATAGGTTCCTTATTTGTTATGTATACATGTTGTGGGGGCCGCGTACGTACCAAGTGACGAGAGTCCGTACGTGGAAACTATATTGCTATGTCGGGTAGCTTTAGAACTCACGAGCATGCCTTTATGTGCCTTATTTGTACCTTGTATGTAATGTAAGTGTGATTGTTGTTGAGATGACATGGAAAGGTGAAATATTATGAATTCAATCCCAGTTGGCTATAGTGGTATTGGCACGGTCCTGTTGGGTTCACCATTGAGTCGGTACACACATAAACCTATATATATAAATATGCATTTATCATTATCGAATCAGCACACGAGTCGCAGGTAAGATTCGCGATCGTGGGTAGCTTATCATTATCGAGTCAGCACACGAGTCACAGGTAAGATTCGCGATCGTGGGTAGCTTATGACCTCAGTCCTTATGACCACCCTTATTTCTCAGGCCGGTTGTCTTGTTCTGGTATTGTATTATCACTTGAGTCTGAGTCACTTATAGTGGTATTGACAGGTATTGTGTAAACGGAGGATTTGGCACTTGCAGTTCATTTTTAGTTGTTACTTGGATTACATTATTTGCTTATGTACTTGTTGATTTCTGCTTCACATGCCTACTGCTTTAGCCATATCTCTTTTTATATTATATTGCTGGACCTTAGTGAGTATCTAGTCGACCTCTCGTCACTACTCCTTCGAGTTTAGACGGGATACTCACTGGGTACATATTTATTTATGTACTCATGCTGCACTTCTTCTTCTTCTGTACTTGATTGTACAGGTCCGGTGGCTGGTACATCTGATTATCAGGCCGGTGCTAGATACTGATTTGTGTGATTAGACTTCACGGTGAGCTGCTCTTCCTGGCGACCTCCTAGCAGCACCTTGAAGTTCCTTTTGTTATTTTTTTCCCGTCTATTTCATCCAGACTGTGGATTTGTATTTATATGTATCTTGTATATCCAGATAGTTTCCCGTGACACTAGTTCCCGGCACACACGTGGTGTATATTTTGGGTTTCGGGTTGTATATTCATACACATGCTTTATTTTGGCCATGTATTGTTATGATTTCATTTTCATATCAAGCTATCATCATGTTTAATTGTCTTAAACTGGTAAATATTGACTTGTTTAATCAAATGGGAAGGGCAACACCTAGTGTAATTCATATTGGCTTGCCTAACCCCACTGTTGGGCGCCATCGCGACCTAAATTAGGATTTGGGTCGTGAAAATTATTTTATGGCAAAGATGCACTTATGGTTCGGGCCGTTCGACCCTCGACAGTGCACAGTTTACTTTTATTGTTGGTTCGGGCCGAATGACCCTCAGCATTTCCTACACATATATATACATATGATATACCACTTCAGACTTGAATTGTTAAATTGTCTTAAGGACGTAAATTTTTAAATGATTTAATGAATAATGACTTGACAGATATTTGGGGGGAAAATAAAGTAAAAATTATGTATTTACTTCCAGTGTTTATTGAATTGCAGTTACTTTTAAAGTTTACTGATTTTATTACCCTCGTGTGCCTTTTGCTGCTGTCATATATTGTTAAATTACATTGTTGGACCCTAGTGAGTGTCAAGTCGACCTCTCGTCACTACCTCTCTGAGGTTAGGCGGGATACTTACTGAGTACACGTTGTTTTTGTACTCATGCTACACTTGCTGTGCATTTTGTTTCACAGGTACTTTCATAGTGATGAGGTTGGTTTGGAGACTTAGGCGAGCTGCATCATCCGGAGACGATCAGCAGCCGGCAGAGTCTTCCTCTATGTAGTGTATTTATTTTATTCTAAAGTCCTTGTCCAACTTGTATTTCGGACAAGCTTTGTAGCATTTTTGTAAAAAGTCTTAGGAATTGCTCATGTACTTGTGACACCGGGTTCTGGGATGTAATTGGGTTGTATTTTTATTAAATTGGAAAAATAGACTGTTGCTTTTATTTAAAGGATTTTTATCTAGTTATTATGTATTAAAGTGAGAGGTAACGATTTCGAAAATGTTAAAACAGGAATTTATTTCAACTAATTAATGATTGGCTTGCCTGACAGTGGTGTCCGGCGCTATCACAACCTTATGGATTTTGGGTCGTGACAACGTGGTATCAGAGCACAAGGTTCCTTTAAGTCTCACGAGTCATGAGCAAGTCTAGTAGAGTCTTGCGGATTGGTACGGAGACGTCTGTACTTATCTTCGAGAGGCTACAGGGCTGTTAGGAGTACTTCCCTTCTTGATTCCTCATCGTGCGATTTGATTCCTTTAAGGCTTATGCCTATGTTTCTTCCTACTCAATCTTATGCGTCGCGAAGCGCTTGCTACGAATCGAGGATTTGAGGAATTTTAATGATATTATGGATGTGGTGCGGGATGTTTCTCCCTTTGAAGTTGATTGGGGCTATTGTCGTGGCTCTGCAGAAGAGTAATATGTTGTTTTAGCCAGTAGCAGTGATTCTGAGAACTTTGAGATTATGCTCAGGTTATGATGATGCTTACGATTGGTTATCACACGGTGTCGATATGATGGTAGAATGCTTGCCCATATGTTGGGGTGATGAATGATTTGAAGGGAGGTCTTCTCAAGGCGTGATTTCGAGATTTCAGTATTTTAGTTTCGGCGGAGGAAAGGCATTTGGGCTATGAATGGTACGGTTTGGATTGATAAAGTAGTAAGACTTAGTGTATTCAAGTGAGGTGGAATATTCACATGTGTTGTAATATCGTCGTCATTGATCGAATGGAATGTGTTAAGATCGTCGGTGCCATGGTTTCTTCGGTGGAATGGGGTCAGAGTACTGTGAAGAAGCATTGAAGAAGCGGCTGTCAGAGGTCGTGGTGTGTTGTGGTTTAGTATGGAATAAGCATTTCTAATAAAGGCGGCTCGATGGAGATTATCATCGGAGAGTTTTAAAGTTGTGGGGATCTGCTGGTTTAAGCGCTACAGGGGAAGATATTGAATTGAGGCAATGATTGGGCAGCATACGATGAAGGAAGACATGTGAGGAAATGTCAAGCGGGGTCTAAATTTCTAAAAAGGCCAGGCGTAAGGAAAGGAAATCAGGTAGTGCTTAAGGAATAAGGTTAACCAAAGTGGGAGAGCGACAGCATATTGGTGAATTAGAAGATATGGTAGCGCATTTAGTAGATGTCTATGAGGAGCGGACAAATTGGTAAAGTTGGTGAATGAGAACATGCTTAGGATGGGGTATTGATGTGGTAGAGAGTGTGCATTACATCGTCGTTAGAAGGTGTCAGTTGGTGATTTCCACAGGTGGGTTATCTCTTGTGAATAGGTTAGCGGTTGTGTGGTTGGCAAGTTTCTGCGAGGGATTCTAGTGGCTATTCGGTAGGAGGCAGAATGTGTGAATGGTGCTAGAGAATTTGAGTATTTAGGGGATGCTAACAGGAGAATTCGGGATGCTAACAGGAGAATTCGGGAGAATTGGACGGATTGGCTGAGCAAGATTATGTTAACAAAGGAGAAAGGATCTCAACAGGGTATAGAGTGGTGCAAGGAGTAGCTTCGGGAAAAGTGGGGGAGTCCCACCACCTGCAGTTGGGTTGTAGGATTGTGTTCTCATGGGGTGGCAGATTATCGGCGTAATGGCAAGTTATTGCATCTAAGGGAAAGGAGTAAAATGGTGATTGTTCGTGGGATATGACGAATGTGTGCAAAAGTTGGCCCTATTGGACCAGGGTTAGGTTTTGGGAGATTAAGAATTTATGCTTAAGGCATGGGCGAGCTGTAGGGTAGTGACTCAGTCACGTGCTTCATTGAAAAGGGTGTTTATGTGCTGGAAGAGCCTTGGAGTTGATTGTATTCGGGGCCAGTCAGAGTGGGTGACTCTCAGCAGCGGTCCTAGTAAATTCGAAAGTTGGAGAATACGGTGTTTAAGGGTTTCAAGCAGCAGTATGATTAAGAATCGAGCTTTTGGTAGTATAATTTCTGAGAAGAAGGAAAAAAAATGGTTGGAGCATTCTATGTTATTTTCATCATGCAGGATAGCATTGGAGGAGCGAGAGAAATAAACTCCGGGTTGTAGAAAGATTGGTGTGAGACAGGTTGCGGGGTTTAGGAAGCATGGTCTCTTGAATCAAGGTCACTCGGGATGAGTGAGGGTTGAGTTTGCTATGAGTTGAAGGAAGTTACTATTATATTTGAGGCAATTAAAGATGATTAAAATAAGATAGATCGGTTAGCCATGGTTGAAATGGCACATGTACGGCAGTGATCAGTTCCTTCGGTGTGATTGAGTATGTGTATGGTTTGTGCAGATGTGTGTGGGGCTTGTCGGCCGTTGTAATAGATTTCATTTGGAAGCATTCAAGTGCTATGGCCTGTCAGTGTAGGCGGATCCCGGAAGGTTTACGGTGGTTCATACCACTACTTAAGGATTTGCATGTATTGTGATTGTGAGAATTCACTTGTGTGTTGTAATGGTTCTCATGAATTGAGGTAAGTAAGAGGTTTCTATATGATGAAGTGTTCACCCTATTAGCGGTTCAGGAAGCATAATGGAATTCCTATGCTATTCCATATCGGCATGTTGGGTGCAGTAGTCAGTGTGGAGCTGGAAGTAAGAATCGGATTGCGGTTCGACGTTAACAAGGATGTCATGAGCTCGGAGGAGCAAGAAAAAGTGATTTGGAAGTTCAGAGTAAGCTGGGGTATCTTCAGTGTCACCAGAAATCGATATTCAGTGAAAGAGGCTTTGCACCCTGGTCATGGGTTCTTGATGTGTTTTGCAGCATATGTGTGGTCGGTGGTATGGAGGTGCAGACTTGTTGCCTCGTGGAAGGTCGTGGGAGCGTGATCAAGAGAAGATGGCATAAGTGTGACATGAAGTCACCGGATTGGTTGAAGAATTAGACCAAGTATAAAGGAGTGTAACATTGCTTAATTGAGAATTTATGCCTGGAAGGCGTTCGGTTCAATTGATTGTGGATTGTGGGGTGTTTGTCCTGGCTATGATGGTTGTTCTTGTGTATTATGAGAGGAATTGGGGTATTATGGACCCAGGTGAAGCTATTAGCCTAGTGCAGTGTGAGCGGAATCAGCTTGAGGGTTGTGAATGGATTCAATGTGGTTGTGGGCTCCATGTGAATCGGGTATGTTCATTTCAGTATAGCGCTCCTTAAGGAGGGGTGTTGGAATATTAGATGTTGTTCTATCTTCGTCAAATTCAGGCATATTATGATCATGTCGTGTGAGTTGTGAAACGACTTGATAATTTCGTATGTGTTGAGATTCCGCGTAGTGATGAGGTTATGTGAGCAGGATGGCTCTCGAGATTCAGATTATATATCGCACCTCAGTTGTGCTTGAGTTTGTAGCATATGGATGTATCAGTCTCCCTAGAATGGCATTATGCACTTAGCGTGCTTGTGACCAATATTCAGTAATTTGTAATAGTGAATAATTCAGCTCCGTGAATATTTCCTTATGTATATCTTATGATGGGATCGGGTGGCACGCCGCCACGGGTATGTTATTTGGATTGGGTTGCACGCCGCAACAGTGTGATGTTGAGTAGGACTCCTATAATTATTATTATTTTTCTCGTGTTTTACTTCCTATTTTATCAGGAAAGTTCATATTTGTTGCATGAGTTGAATAGTCCCTTCCTGAGTCATTTCCTTGTGTATCATATTCGAATTGTGGCCTATTGGCGCATTGTGCATCGTGTGTGATTGTTGGTCATGTCTGGGGCGATTGGTTGTTTGAACTATTTATACTGGGTGAGACGAGATCTATAAATCTGGGATCGGTGTGTTAAGATTATGTGAAGCATATTACAGGTCAAATACCAGTGTTTGGTTCATAATGAGATGATGATCTAAGTCAAGAGGAAAGATTTCAATATTTGGTTAACTCTGGAGTTGGTTAGAATTTCTGCACCTCTCCTCCGTTGTGGTGGTATCGTCAGCATTATAGCAGGATGTATGTATATATCCTATAAGGTGCAATGAGAGCATCAGATTCGTCGAATTTTGGCTATTAAGGTTCAGGGAGAGTCATTGTGGTTGGGTATTGCTAATGGATCATGCGGTGTATGGTGTTGATTCAGAAAAGGTACGCAGTTGGGTTCTTGTGCCTCGTGTGGTAGTTGCTACAGTGTTCATATATTAGAAATAGGCCTGGCAGAGAATTTCCGTTGTTGGAACTGAGTTCAGAGCTTATTGTACGGATAAAGGAAGATATCTTCAGATTTGATCAAGCTTATGTGCCTAACTGGGCTGTGGCAGCACGGACAAGTGCACGAGGTGTTAAATAGTGATTTCAGATAACTCAAGAGAAGTTCTTCGCACGTTCGAGGACGAACGTCTGTTTAAGTGGGGGAGAATGTAACGACTCGACCGGTCGTTTTGAGCTCTGGCGCGTTGTTCAGTGGTTGGAAGGCATGAACAGCTTCATTTCAGGTATTATGACTTGTGCGTATGGTCGGAGTTGAAATTCGGGAAGTTCGGAGTCAAGTTGGAAGAAAAATTCTCATTTCGGAAGCCTTAAGTTGGGAGAATCGACTAAGATTGGAATTTGGAGTAAACGACCTCGGAATCAGGATCTGAAGGTTCCAACAAGTTTGTATGATGATTTCGGACTTGGGCCTACGTCTGGATCGGGTTTTGGATAACCCGGGAGCGTTTCGGCGTATAATGTGGAAGTCAAAATTTTTGAAGGAATTTCTTAAGTTTGGCTTGAAGCACGTTTAAGAGATATTGATGTCCGTTTGGGGTTCCGAGTCTGGGAATAAGTTCGTATGGTGATTCTGGAGTAGGGAGCGCGATCGAAAGTGAATTCAGAGGTCCGGAGGTCATTTTTGAAGTCAATTGACTAAAGTCAGAAATTTGAATGTTTTTGAAGAATCCGACCGGAAGTGGAAATTTTGATATCGGGGTCGGAATGCAATTCCGGAAGTTTGAGCAGGTCCGTAATGTCGAATATGACTTGTGTGCAAAATATGGGGTCAATCGAAGGTGATTTGACGGGTTTCGGCATCGAATGTGGATGTTTGGAATTTCAAGTTCTTAAGGATTTGGATTGGAGAGCGATTCATCGTTTCGATGTTGTTTGATGTGATTTGAGGCCTCGAGCAAGTCCGTGTCATATTTTGGGACAGGTTAGTGTGATTGGACGGGGTCCCGGGGGCCTCGGGTGGATTCCGGGTGGTTAACGGATCAATATTGGAAGATTGAAGAAGCTGAAGATTTGCTGTCATCTGGTGTAACCACACCTGCGAGGCTTTGGCCGCAGGTGCGGAGCCGCATGTGCGACTAAGGGCGCCGCAGGTGCGAGTTTTGGGCTGGAGCTGAGGAGGCCGTAGGTGCGGAAGTTTGGTCGCACCTGCGGAAGCACAGGTGCGAAGAGGGGGACCGCAGAAGCGAGAGATGCTGGGTTGAGTCAGAACCGCACCTGCGATGGAATTTCCGCAGGTGCGAAAAGAGGCCTGGGCAGAATGTTTTAAAGTCGGGTTTTTGTCATTTCTCATCCATTTTTCATTTGATATGGGCGACCTTGGAGAGAAATTCAATGGGGATTTTCGTCAGGTATCAAAGGTAAGTTCTTTCTTCATGTCTTTGAATTAAATACAAGATTATTGCATAGATTAGATATGAGAAATTGTGGGAAAATTTGAAGAAAACCTAGAAATTTGGTAAATTGGATTTTAGCCACGAATTGAGCATGAATATATGAGTAAATTGTATATTTGAACTAGTAAAGCAATGGGTAGAGCTTATCTTTGAGAAATTTCGAAATCCAGGCACGTGGGCCCGAGGGCATTTTGGTCAATTCATTGAGCGGAGTTGGGAAACTATTAAATTTGAATTTTTTACGAGTATTAGAGTGAATTTTCATTGCTTTGCCCATTATTTGGTAGTTTTGGGGCGTTGTGCATCCATTGGGGGCGTCGGAAGGGCTTGGAAGCCGGTTATGAAGTTTCGGAGCGAGGTAAGTCTCCTTTCTAACTTTGTGAGGGGGAATTGTCCCCATAGGTGAACTAAATGAATATATGCTATTGTTTGCGGGGGCTACGTATGCACGAGGTGACGGGAGTCCGTGCGTAGCTACTGTTATGCCATGTCCGGGTAGTCTAGGACCCACATCATGCCATGCGTTCTTTCTAGAAATGGATTATATGCCTTATGGATTTATGACTTATGAAACTTTGGTTTTCCCTGAGATCACAGAAATTGGTAATTTAAAGGAATTGCTTATTGAAAGTAATTTAAGAAAATGTTGTATGTGCATGTGACCGCTTCACAATTTACATTCCGCGAGCGGAGTGTTATTTCCCCCTCTCTCATGAGAGCGGGTCGTACGCCACGGCGGATTGAAAGATTCACTTATGGTTCGGGCCGTTCGACCCTCCGCAGTGCATAGATATGATTATTTTATGGCAAAGATGCAGTTATGGTTCGGGCCGTTCGACCCTCGGCAGTGCATAGATATGATTATTTTATGGAAAAGATGCACTTATGGTTCGGGCCGTTCGACCCTCGGCAGTGCATAGATATGATTATTTTATGGCAAAGATGCACTTATGGTTCGGGCCATTCGACCCTCGGCAATGCAGAATTTACTTTTATTGTTGGTTCGGGCCGAACGACCCTCGACATTTCCTACGCATATATATACA